>JARFYF010000104.1:88151748-88167199 GCA_030265395.1 Rhina ancylostomus | reverse complement strand
CCAGGTCCTCGCTGGGTTTGTCCTGAGGACGGATGCTGACTCCAGTCTTGGATCATTTTACCGCATGTGGGTTCTGAGTTGGCTCCGGATCAACATTGTGACAAACAATGCAAGACTTTTCAACTATATCACCTTCATTCTAAAACCAGGGTCATCCCAGCCTTAGTCATCAAGCTATCCAAGAAATATTTGAAAACTAGGACCTCAATCCCAGGACATAATAGAGCAGGGATCGCCAGTACCCATAGACTAAATGTTTCACAGACATGGACTACCAATAGCAAGCACCTCAAAGTACTGGCAAGGTAAATGCAATCTCTGCAAAATCCTCCACATCCACTGACAGGATAAGCAAACCAATGTCAACTTCCCTCTCCAGGCCAATATCTCCAGTATAAGGGCCTAATTAAACTTTGTTGGTTCAAATGGGCAGGTCACATCACTCACATACTCAACATCAGACCCTTGAAACACTCACTCTTTATTGAGCTCCATTACAGAAAGTGATTGCCAGATAAACAGTGGAAGAGGATCCAAGCATCTTCTCAAATGCTCCTTGGGAAAATGCGACATCCCTGTCAGCTCCAAGGAATCTTGGTCCTTGACTGCACAGAAGTGGCATTAAGGACTTCCAGAACTTTAATTCAAAGTGTAAAAGCCCAATGTGAAAGCCAGGAAGAACATACGTTCCCACCAAATACTCACTCTTCTGCCCTATCAAGCCACTCCTACCCCCATCTGTGGCAAAATCTGAGAAGCAACATTGACCTCCTTGGAAGCCACCTCCAGACTGGAGCAGAAACGAGTCTAGAGAAAATTATAAACCTGTGGCTTTGGCTGAGGATGATTTCCTGCTCCCTCAGTCCTCGAGGTGTGTCCAACATAACACTATTTCCAACACCCAAGTTCATCACATGGTGAGAAACAAGGACAGCTTCTCTCCCACTGTGATGAGACTATTGAACAGTTCACTTATACAATGAGATGGACTCTGACCTCACGATCTACCTTGTCATCTATCTGCAGTGCACTTCTCTGTAGCTGTGACTCTGTACTCTGTTACTGTTTTTACCTATACTACCTCAATGCACTCTGTACTAACTCAATGTATCTGCACTGTGTAATGAATTGACCTTTACGAACGGTATGCAAGACAAGTTTTTCACTGTACCTTGGTACAAATGACAACAATAAACCAATACCAAGATCACAAACGTTCTGGCTTCTGCCCTCTTCCTTTCCAGTCCTGATCAAGGGTCTTGACCCAAAACATTAACTGTTTATTTTCCCTCCATAGATGCTGCCTGACCCTCCAGCATCTTGTGCGTGTTGCTCAAGATCACAAGTGAGTCAACAATCGTGATTGATTTTATTAATCTTACCAAGTCTGACACAAAAAACTCATTGTTAATTGCATTGTGCAGTTTTAAACAGCAGTACAAATTAATTGCTAATAATATTTTAATAAGTAAGAATCAACTTTTCAGTTTTTATTAATATCAATTCTGATCGTTTATTCTTTGCCTTAATACTTTAATGGCACATACCAGTTATATTAGTTGATGCCTAATTTATTCAATGCACAGTATGAACTATACACATGAAGCATGGGTAGAGTTGCAACCAAACTGTGTAGATCTGATGTGATCACCACATGGTAGCATGTGAATAAATAACTATAATACAGATATTAAACTTTTCATAACTATTGCAGTTGCCCTGATGGTTGGCTTCTGTTCCTTGAAGTTGGGATTTTCAGATCCACGTTATGACATTTGAGCATTTAGTTACACTACCAAATCTATTCAGCAAAGTGATTACCAGAAATACATATCTCAACAAGACTGTGTCAGATTGAGTAATGCAATTTTATGGGTATCATCTGAAGAAAGTATCCAATTGAATCCATGTTATAATTAGCATATAGTATGTCTTTCAGTATTCTGATGGATTGTATTAACATATAGGGCAATGCCAAGCAAGATTGCATACTTAGCTCAGTAACGTTGGACATGATATGAAGAAACAATATTTATGATCTCCAATAACATTGGTGACCATTTGGTATGGTGTAGAACTGAGCTAAAGCTATGATTCTGTTGTATTAATAAAACTACTGCAAATGCATTTTCCAGAAAATGATTTGTTCTCTACATATGACAGTTTCACTTTTCCATACCACCATGCAATGCTAAATGTTCAACTGTGTAAATTCCTGGATTCCCTGCTTTATCTCAGATTTCTAACATTAATTTTATAGTTATCCTTTGAAATACAAAACAATATTTAAAAGCCTTGTAAAACAGGCAATAAAAAATGGAGTGGCTCATGCAGATATGCGTTAAGTGTTTAAGAACGTGAAAGGTTGCTGGAAAGTGAAGGATGGTTTCTGCTTGTTGGCAAAACTGTTACAAGAGATACAAACTAAGGGTGGAGAAGAATTATTTCCATGCAGCATATCAAGAATATGAAAGCAATTTTGTTCTCAAAATCAGAAATAAGAACAGAAATGCTGTCTGAGTAATTTTGTCCTTTTTTTCTTTTCATTAAGAATATGGAATGCCTGGCATTTCCTTGAAGATGCCCCTAATCCTCTGTCCTAACTCTGCCATCAATGAGAACAAACGAAAGTATACAAAAGTAGTAAATTTGTTGATTAGATAATCTGGTTTTAGTAACTTTAGTTGATGGATAACTAGTAATCAGGGCACTGTGATAACTCTTGTTCTTATCTAAATTGTGCCATGGGTTCTTTCATAACCACCTGAGAAATGGGAAACAACTGCAGCAATTCCACTCATAACTAGAAACAAGATGTAATTCTGAGGATTTGGTCGTTCAACCAGTAAAGATGTAGTCAAGTTTTAGGGAGCTGTATTTAGCTTATTTGGGTGGATTCCAAAAATTAAACTGTAAAAAGAAAGTTGACCAGGAAGACAACCCAGCACAGCGGCGCAAAGGGAGGTGGAGTGGAACATCTAGTAGACCTGCTGACATGCAGATCCAGTGACCTGAGTTCAATTCTGACCTCGCTGTTGTGTGTGTGGAGTTTGCACGATATTCTTGTGACCACGTGGTTTTTCTCCAAGTGCTCTGATTTCCTCCCATATCCCAAAAATATGCAGATTGGTGTGTTAACTGACCAGTCTATATGTCCTTTAGTATGTGGATAAGTGGTAGAATCCAGGGGGGAATGGATGAGAATGTAGAGAGAATAAAATGGATTAGGTTAGGGTTAGTGTAAAATAGGAGGCTTGATGGTTCTTGCAGTGGGCTGTGCTCTACCTCTGTATCGCTCCATAACTCCATGACAAGCATGTTTTAATTTCTTGTTGGGAAAATAGGTGAAGTGCATTAAACTCTAAATTACATGTCTCTTTTATATTAACTTGATCATTGAAAAATAGTCTCAAGTACATTGAAATAAATCTGTTTTTCTTTCTCTACATTTCAAACTATGTATATCAATATATAGTAATTAAGTCGTGTTTAATTACATCAAATTTCCAGCATGACTGACTGCTGACCAACTACCAAATAGATATGTTTATATGGAGAACATATCACAGCTGCATTAAAAACACAGCGAGCCACAGGAATTCAGAGAGCATGAGCTACCTTTTTTATAGACTATGATGTAAATGAAATAAAGATCTCAGTATTGCAATAACTTTCACATTATATTTATTATTGTAAAATAAGCTACCAAAAGAAAGGAAAGGGGTGCTGAGAGTATTAGACAAGGTTTTTATAAACAAGACCAAGGAGATTATATAAAGGCCTGCAGTTAGAAGATTTATATTGTGGGAGATGATGGATTTGTGGTTGAAACAGAATACATATGTGAAAGCTCTTTTTCCTGGTCAATACTGATCACACCTTAATTTCAGTACGTATTGAGGGTTTTACACAAAGCTGCCTACAGGGCACTGAAGTCTAACAGGAAATAGAACTCAAATATAGACGATAATAGTGTCATTCATACTGCATGGCATAATGTACCTCAAGGGAAAAATAAAATATAGATGCATGTGTTGGAGACACATGTATCTGAGAGCTATTGAAGCACAGCTTAGGTCTGTTCAACCAGAATGAAAAACTGATAGTTAAAGGTACAATATAACCATGCATTTTGATCCAACAGAGACCTGTGAAGGTTATTGATCCATATTCTCTCACATTTCAGTCCTGGGGTATGCAGCCAAATCCTGCCATTCTAGTACAGGGTGATATGTCAGAGTTCCCTGATTGCCTGGAAGGCTTGTGCACTCTCCTGGATATGGGGTATGTTGACTTTAATGGGCTTTGTGCTTCTTTTGCTTAGTCTCAAGAAAATGGCATTTCAGCCATAAATTAAATTAAATTTATTTTACAGCGTGCTAACAGGCCCTTCCAGCCCAACGAATTCTGTGCTGCCCATTTTAAACCCCAAATTAACCTACCCATATGTCTTGAGAAACTGGAGCACCCGGAGGAAACCCATGCAGACATGGGAGAACGTACAAACTCCTTACAGACAGCGACGGGAATCCAACCCCGATCACTGGTGCTGTAATAGTGTCACACTAACCGCTACGCTACCATGCCACCCCTAACAGAATTAGTTTTATTAGTTGAGCGAGATAACAAGTATTAACATCAGTGGCATATTATAAAAATGGTTATTTACACAGCCATGTGATACTTATAAGCCATGAATACTCTAAATGAGGATTTCTACTGAATACCTGAAAAAAAGTGCTCACCATAAAAAAAATCTATAATTCTACACAAATAATTGCAGCAGAAATCAACTGCAGTGTAGCACTGATTCTGTCTTGTTTTGAAACTGAGCTGGTTAATGCTTAACAGGAACACATACATAGAAATGCTTATCAGTTCTTTATTAAATAAAAACTAATGGTACGTTGGTATCACTGTGCTTGATTGCTCAAAGTAGAATTCAATTACTGGCTGTAAAATAATGGTTAAAGAAAACCTGAACGTCATTGTATTTTTACTACTGTGGATCATATAGAACCCAGGCTTTTGCTCAGACTAGCCATTGCTCCTTTCTGCTGTAGTCAATTTGCCCATTGAATTTGTGCTTATTCATTTTCAATCAGTTTTCTAAAGAGTCAACTGGCACACCATCAAATGATCATTTGGTAGATCCAGGATAAAGGACATAACCTTTTGCCTGTATCATGAGCTTTTGACAGTGGGAAATTTATTTACGGTTTTAAAAAAATTGATCAGAAGAATGACGCAAAGCACCGGCCGAAAGAACTCAGAAGTGTAAAGCCAGCAAAAATTACAAGAAAAAGCTGACAGTTGCAATTAACAATTTTAATTAGGTGTGTCAATCTGATAAATCAATCTGTAGTTAATATGATGTATTTTTAGATTTTAAGGATACAGTACTTGTAAATGAGGAATGTGAAATGTGTTATACTCCTTGTATAAAATTGTTACAGAAGCATTCCATCTGTGGCACTCCTTTGAACACAGGAACTTTAAGTCAGGAGGGTGTGTTCAAACAATGTATGTGGTTCAGATTGGTGCCCTCACTATAGGTATATACTTGTATTCCTCAGCAGGTTACCATAACAACCAACGAGAACAACTGAAGGGAAAAATCAGCTATATCCATCAGCTTTTCAATACTGACAACATTTTCTATAATTTCTTACAACTGATGCTTGCACACATTTTAATTCCTATTGCATTGTAATCCAAACCTCTTAATTTTGTACAATCAAGTACAGGGGCTGTGGTTTATGCTTTTATATACCAGCATGCTTTAACTCACCCACCAAAAATATCTGTTAAACCTACCTGCTTACCTGGTCTACATATTTCAAATGACACTTTGTAAAAGTGACTGGCACCACCAAAGTCTGAATTCACAACCAAAAACAGTTAGCTCTAGTCAAGATGTGGGGAATGGAAGAGAGCTTACACAGCCTTGTTTACAGAGCTAAAGATGCCTACAGTCACAATATTGCGTTCTCTCTCTCTCTCTCTCTCCATTTGAAGACATGCAGCAATAAACACTTGCTAGTTTGGTCAATACTGAATCTTTAAGCTGTTCCAGTTTCACTCAGTTCAGCTAACAACAATTGCTTTATTAACTACTTAGCATAGGGACCAACCACCTGTTCCACAAAGGTATTCTGGAGCTTCATAACCTTCAAACCTGGGGTTTCCCATCTCTGGTGAATCAGGGTCTGCATCTGCTGCCACTCACCACAGGCCCTGGCCTAACCTCTCCCCTGGGGTTGAGCATTTTGGAGGTCTGATTCCCAAGTTCGCCTGCGAAATTGTGGTGAATTGGGAATGGATGGTTTCAGTCGGAAGAGCTAACAAAGCAGAGGGATATCCTCACTCTGACCAGTACAAGAAGCATTTCAAGGAGAAATTCTGGCATCTTTTTGGTCTATGCAAGGCTTTTATCCAAGAAACATAAATAGAGAATACTAGAAGACCTCAGCAGAGCAAGCAGCGTAAGTAGTGAGAAAGCTGACATTTTGAGACAAGGGCCCAAGCTGCTAGATATTGGCCATTAGGGCTTAACGGTTTCCCTAGGGTAGAGCGTTCTACTATTACTGCTTCTGCATCTACTTGACAAATCCCAATAACAGTTGAAGCAATTTAAGCCATTAGAGCTGAATGTAAGGAAATGAAGCACAGGTTCACAAAAGGTAGAAATGTAGTGAAAAGTATCCTCAAGAAGTTTACCACTTGCCACATTATCATCTACAAAGAAATACGCCTCTATATTATTTTTCAGCAGTGGGAATGTACAGAACCTGTACTCAGTAAGATGCCTATATAAATGCTGAACACAATCCTATTACATTCCTGTGTGTGCTACTTTCACAGTCATTGACTGTATATTTTAAATGGATTTAAAATAACAAACAGTGTAATGCAAGTCAAGTCCCTTAATTAGTTACTTGTGAAAAATTTCTCCAATCAGACATTCCACATTGTAAAGTGGAAGTGAACAGTGTTCTGTCCATCCATAGTGGGAATAAAAGCCAAAAAGCTGTGAGGTCCTGATTTTGGCTGTACAAACTGAGGCAACTGGATAACTAAATAAGTTTTATAGGGTTTTTCTACTGAAGAGGTATGATACACAAATGCATCTAGCACAAGAACTGAAATGGAGGTTAAAAATAACCAAAGATTCCAGGGCTAGGTTCCATGTCGTTGATGTGGTCTCAAGGACAGTCTACGATATTTACCCTCTTATGCATAACCAGAGCAGCACCCAGCCATCCTTCCAAACATAAATGGAATGCAAATGTTGGTCTGTCATGAAGATGGGGTTAAAACATGTGGATGAATTATTAAAGATGCGGTTCTGCAAAAAGTAGTCTCTGTTTATTTGAGTGTTACAGAATAACCTCTCGATAAATAATTGTGATTTCCTAGGCACTGCAAGTGCCTAAAAGTGAATCAACTGACAGAAACACTGATTCTAATCCCAGGCTGGGAGAAGACTTTGCCAACTTTGACTGCAAAACAATTTTCTCATGCATTTATTTTTGAATTTTTGATCAGCTTTCTGGAACATAAATATTAATAGCTTGAATTAATGAGTTTCACAATTCCTCTCTGAGAGAATTGCAACTTAAAATATAGGTGTTTAGCATTCACCTCCACATCCATCTGCAGTGTTTATTATCAGAGCCCAAAGTTAGCAAAATATTATGTTAACCTCTAAAGAAATAGTGGTGCAAGCGAAAGATGTTCTTAGTCTATACAGCAGAAAGGAAATAAAAGTGGAATCAATGTTATTTGGTTCATCTTAATGAATATAAAATGAATTTAAATAAATGATATTCAAAAATTCAAATAGAAGAGTCTCTCTCTATTCTTACTGTAAAAACACGTTCACCAATCTGTGGAACCACATTTCCCACATGTGTTTTTTTTGCGACTAATTCTTCATTGAATCCAGTTCTGCACATGCACTGAATTTCATTTTCATAGGGAAATTTCAATTACATACCAAATATGTCTTCCTCATTTCATTATTCTTTTTGTTCATTTGCTTTGATTTAAACTTTTGCTTTAGCCTTTCACTTCTTTAGGTCTCTTTTCATTGAACCTCAATTCCAGATCAAAAGATCCAATACCCAACTTCATTTTAATCTATTGCCTGTTTATATGCTTGAAGCAGTTGATGAAGCCCAAAGCAGATTTGCTCACTCTCTGATTTTTGTCCCTCCTTCTCTCTGTTGAATGCTCCTAATGACCAGACTTTGATCTACATACTCGCATCTGGAGAATAGAGGTGTTTTAATTTATTTTTAATTAAGCTGTGATGCAGATTCAGATTTACTAACTCACATTTTTGTGTAACTGGCATATTAAGAAGACTGGTGGATTCCAGCAGAATTAAAGATACAGAAAGCTTGAATCTCAGCAGCTGATCACTTTCTTCCAACTAAGAGAAAAAAAGAGATAAGTTGCTGAATAAATGTTAAAAATGGGACAGTAACACTCCTGAAAGGGAAAATGTGGAAACCTAATAAACTGATTAGGAAAATCCCAAGGTATCAGCAATATATGTTTTTTAAAATGTCATCAATGTGTCTTCTCCTGTGACAAAATGACTGAATTCATTCATAACCAAGCAGATGGAAGCTTTAAGGCATGTATGTGACGATTCGACAAGCAGGCCCTAAATACAGACTTGCATTAATGTAGCACCTTCCCTCAATTACAGATGTGCCAAAGTGTTTTGTACTAACTAATTTGCCCACTTCATTTCTCCTCAGGACATCCCAAAATCCAATCCCACATCCCAAACTCTAATTTTTTTTAGCACCTGGCGAATGTGCTTGTGTGGAATGATGGAGAGCAGGAGTGTTGTTCTCTTCTGCACCATGTGGCAGACCTGAGTCTACTCCACAATCAGGCCCAACTCCAACCCCTCTAGCAGGGACCCGTGAATTCCAGGACAATCTTAAAGGGCATAGAAACACAAGATGTTTCAGTGCCACTCTTCCCTTACCACTACACCCAAGAAATGGACATTCCATAAAGGAAAATTCTTCCTCTATTCCCTATGTGATCTCAAACTCTTCACATATGCACTAACTAAACTATCAGTGCGGGTTTCCAGTAACAGTGAAAGAATATGATTTGTTTTAATAACACCTCCAGTGTGGAGTCAGTCAATGTTCCTTCAACAAAGAAACATTGTGTTCAAAGTTTTGTTTTACTGTTATGAGTAGCCTGGACCAATATTATCCAGTACTTTTTCTGCATTTCCATTCTTTACGATGTGTCACTATCTTAATAATTGGAAATACATACAGGATTCTCAAATACATTAACTATAAAATTAATTTTTTTTCTGCTTCATTTTATTTGAAGCAAGACCAGCTGCATCAGAGATCGACTGTCAAGATCCTGGTGTTAATCCAGCCCGTCACCACTTAGTGCTGTCACTAGTATAAGTGCCCGATTGAAAAAAATTGTATTCTTCAATGTTGCTCATAATCTGAAATCAGGATGTATAAGGTTAATCTAACCAAAGGAGTTAACACATAAGCTTTAAAATCTGTTACATTCCATGTTCTGAAGCATTAGTAAGGAGCAAATGATTTTCATGTTAGGATTAAGAAGAGATGATTTCTGTGCTCAAAGTTAACTACAATGACAGCAGGCTCTTGTAGTGGAGAACATAAAACTACAAATCAGCCTTCTACAGCAGGGTAGAGTTCCAACTCTGAACGTCTATGTACAACGTGAGCTCAGAAAAGTGCACGCTTAGGCACACGGAGGCACATTTATGGCAACCTGATCAAGCTGTTCTGCTAGGGTCCCAGCTGCTTTTTATAACACGTACAGATTACACACAGTGCTATATTTCGATCCACTGTGGGTCATTGCAACAATGCCAACTAATTTTAAGATAGCCTTAATGACACGAGTAACCTCACACCCAGAAATAAGTGTCACAGTCCTAGAGACTGTGGCATGACCTATCTGTACAGTGACTGCAAAGTAGCCCCTCAGGGTTATTCACAGGCAAGGTCAAATATAATAAGTAACCAGAGAAAAAAAATTTGTTGTTTCAACACATAATATCTGTGATATAAATAGGAGGGCTCATTTTGCAAGATTTCTTTTTATAGCTTAGTTAGTACCAAGCCATTTCTTTCACCTGTAGTGCAACTTGTTTGTAACAGAAGTAATATCACTGTCTAAAACCATACAAGTTGTAACAGGACAAATGTTCTGATTAAAATTGGATGATCTGTGATTTAGTCTGAACTAGCTGATAGCATGCTGATCTCTGGATTGGATGGTTATGAGCATGAAGCAATGCCAGCTGACAATTGAGGCTAGTACACCAAACAAACTTGATTCAGCAATAATTGCAAAAGGAAGCTTCATCAATGCTTCAAGTGAAAATATTTTTCAGGCTTGTGGGAAAGAGTAGGAGAAAGAGACTACTTGGATCACTCCATTACAGCACCAGCAATTCGGGTTCAATTTCGGCCGCTGTCTGTAAGGAGTTTGTACGTTGTCCTTGTGTCTGTGTGGGTTTCCTCCGGGTGCTCCAGTTTCCTCCCACATTCCAAAGACATACAGGTTAGGAAGTTGTGGGCAGGCTATGTTGGCGCCGGAAGCGTGGCGATACTTGCGGGCTGCCCCCAGAACACTCTATGCAAAAGATGCATTTCCCTGTGTGTTTTGATGTACATGTGACTAATAAAGATATCTTATAAGCTCTTTTATTACCTGGATATCCCATTGGGCTGAGGGAATAGTGAAGTGGTGCCAGAATTAGCCCTGGTAGTTCTTAAAGAAGTAAGCATCTTCCAGAATTCTAGCTCTGGATTGCTATATGCTTAAACTATCCATGTGGGGTTGTCTGCTCAGGATGGACTCCACTTTTTAGTAGGTGCATAGCTTGCTAATTCCAATTGCCAAAAGTTAAGAGAAAGGAATACCAGTGATATGGATTGGGTGGAAGGAGAGCCACCATGGTATGGCAGCTTAGATTTGGGAAGCAAGTAACTGAAAAAAGGGTATAACCACCATATATGCAATTATTGGCCATCCAGAGAATGCACTGAGGGGTAATCTAGTTAAGAATACAAGAAACAGAAGCCCTATTACCTGCTTTGCCATTCTGGAAGGTCATGATCTTTTACTTCTGTCCTGCACTAACTCCATATTCCTTGACTCTCATAATATACAAAAGTCTATCTGTTTATCATGCATTGGGGACCTATTTTACATAGATCCTCTCCTTTCCTTGTGTGTGCTGAATTCCCCTTATAAAACCAGAATACTTAATAAATACCTACGCACTCAATGCTCTGTAATTTTAAAGACAATGCAGTGAAGCTTGGTCTTCACAGTGCAGTCTGTGGTTGGTGCTGGACAGGTTGATTTTGGATGGCATATATGACAGGAGATCTTTCATCGACAGATAAACCTAGGTTCCCTATGCTGAAATATATCTTACTTCTTTTGAAATATCCGAGGGGCTCACTTTCAGTATATCATTTAGCAAAACCAATAAGTCTTTAGCTGTCAATAAATGGTACAACTTCTACACAGGTAGAATCAGGATGTTTAGTCAGGTGTATTCATTTTAAATGGACACAAATTACATCCTTTGATTCTCCTTGATCTTCTAAGCTGGAATACTTTGTTCAACCACATGTATCTGTTATGCATTTCCTGCTCCCTCTGTTTTCAACTGCATCCATTTGCAATTAATTATTTAGTCCAAGTAAGTGGAATTGGTGGTTCCATGGCCAAAAATCTGCAGGTTCTGTGCATGTGTTCATAGAATCAGAGAACGGTACAGCACAATACAGGCCCTTTGGCCCACAATGTTGTGCTGACCTTTAAACCTCGCCTAAGACCATCTAATCCCTTTCTCCCACACATCCCTCTATTTTAAATTCCTCCATATGCTTATCTAGTAATCCCTTGAATTTGACCAATGTACCTGCCTCCACCACTGCCCCAGGCAGCGCATTCCATGCCCCAACCACTCTCTGGGTATAAAACCTTCCTCTGATATCTCCCTTGAACTTCCCACCCATTACTTTAAAGCTATGCCCTCTTGTACTGAGCATTGGTGCCCTGGGAAAGAGGCACTGGCTCTCCGCTTGATATTACACAACCTTGGCATTTTGATCTGTTAAGAGTCACAACCTCACATTTAGCTGCAGCAGTCCAAGTTCCTTTCTTTGAGAGGGAACTTTCAGCAACATTTTGGCAGCACGATGTCCTGATTTTGGCAGTAGATGGCACAGGTGACGGCACGTCACCACCTGACAATTTCTTCACTGTGCAGAGCTCCCAATCTCAGTTGTGTTGCTGTGGAGGAGCTGCTGAGCAGCAGTGCCAGATTGCATTAATCTCTTCCATACAGTTTTAATAGTGCTCTGAGATTGATCATCCACACCAAGGGAATGGCAGGTGACATAGGCAGGCCAGCTGAGAGGATGGGATACAACGTGAGCTCTGGGAGTTACACCAACTGAATCCAAATTTAAACTAATTTTTCCCAAGCATGTAATAAATTAGTGAATTTTACTTAGTCTGCCCTTCAGCAGTGACATGGTTAAGAGTCTTAATTGTTTACAAGCATTTTTACAATTTAAAATCTTAAAATATCTTTTCACTGATGCTTTGTTGAATGTTCTCCAACATGTGACAAACTGAGGCACAGTTTGTCCTTCCAAAAACCTCTTTCATTCCAAAAATGCCACAGTGACTGGGCTCTATGCAAACTGAGGTAAGAAGTTAAAAGGAATAACCTTGTAAAAGATTGTTTCACTAACACTAGATACTGCAGTAGTTTAGCCCTGTGTTTCCTCTGGCTGCTGAGATGGCGAGATGGCAAGATCTATGAACAGCATTCCCCAATATTGTCACTGGAGAGCAGGAGGAGGAATTATAAAAAAAATCCTTGCGAAGGTCCAGGCTTCTGGTTCGATGTAACCTCCTCTCTCCCACGTGAAAGGCAGTCCAATTTCACCTCCAGGTTTTCTAAATCCCAGGGACAATCCTTTTACATGACAACCCTTCTATAGGGGTCTGTTCCTGAAATATCAGCTGAAGTGACCTCATCATGAGCAAAGGAGAGCCCAAATCCTGTTAGTCCACAGATGTGTGTTCACAAATGGACTCAACTCCTGTGGCAATAAGGAAAAATCTGGTCCAACTTTGGTAAACATCCAAACACATTACGCTCATTCTTTACTCCATCAGTGTTATGATTATCCAAGTGTGAAAATAATTACTTGTGTGCTCTAATTAATTGTTTTAAAAATGTATTAAAATTCAGAATTTACACTTACTTGTACCGTGTTCCATTTTATATTCTGGAATTCAAAACAAGTTGCTATTAATCCCAGGTATTTATACTATCAGCTTGAGCTGTCAGGTGAGAAACTTAACCAGTCATTTGGAGCTGGGTTCAAGACCGCCTTCCCCCACCCAGGCTCGTACATCATCAAGGCTGATACTTCAAGTGCATTACCGAGAGAGATGGATTATGCCATTTCTTACACACGATAGTAAACAAGCTTGTGCAGATTTAAAGGATTCTGTAGGGCCATTCAAAAGACAGCAAGAAATTTCTGGTGTACTAAGCCACATTTCACCCTTCAACAAGCACCAATAAAACAGATAATTGGTGACTTAGTACTATTTCTCCTAATTTACTGTGCAAACTGTCTTGCAGCATTACAACACTGACCATACTTCAAGCGTGACTGATCAAGTGTGATCCAGTTTACAGCACCTGGAAGTGATGAAAAATGTTAATTATATGGTCTTCCAGAATCAATAAATGACTCCAACTTTAGTTTTCTAAAGTTGCAGGATCTTGCCTACTTGTTGGGGTCTCTCTCCCTGTAGCTTTCCATTTATCTAATCGCTCTTCAAAAACTGCAAAGGCAGCTAGCCCTCATTTCACATGACTGATATAATGAACATATTTCAGTAAGATATAGCCCTGTAGGGATCAGCCCAGTTTTTTCCTTCCTAACTCCCAAGCAAATTGCAGCAACCCTTTTAACAGCAGACTTAGTTGGTCACTTTGACTTGGCTACTTGCTCGTTAAAATTTATTGAGACGACAGCAGAGCCTCAGATTTTGTAAATTATAGATGTACAAAACTGGGAAAAATGGGCAGTGACTTGGTGTATATTAGCCAAAGGAACAGAAAACATCAAATAATGATGAATGTTTTTCTTTAAGGGTAGAGAAAAGTGGGCAGTGGTGCTTCCTACGATCAGTGAAGAGACTCTGCCCCTTCAGATGTGTATTAATGTGAAGCTCATGGGTACACCAGGCATAACTTCAAAGTTTGAAGATACTAAACAATGAAGAGTACAGTGACATACTTCAACAGAATGTTAGTGCAGACTGGTGAAGGGGCATACATATGGCTTAAATACTGATGGTGCAACGCTAGGTAGGATTGAGGGTAGGGAGGAGAATATAAAGAGGCCTCAATGGGATATAGACAAGCTGAGTGAATGAGCAAGAACATAGCAGTTGCAATATCATGTGGAAGATTATGAAGTTATCCACCTAGGTACACAAAAAAAGGCAGAGTATTTTTGAATGGTGAGAGTTTAATAACATTCAAAGGACCCCATGTTTTTCTCTCAGATGACCAACGTGCACGTGCAGCAAGCAAATAGGAAGGCAAGGATTATGTTGACCTTTATTACAAGATGATTTGAGTAAAGGGGTGAAGATGCCGTACCAGAATTTTATAGGGCTTGGTAAGACTACACCAGGAATATTGTGTATAGTTTTGGTTTCATTGATGTAACGGGAGTGCCAAGAAAATACACTAGGCTTGTTTCAGGGATGGCGTGATTGCTGTGAGGAGAGATCGAGTAGACAAGACCTGTATTCTCCAAAGTTTAGAGAATGAGAGATCTCTTTGACATTTACAAAATTCCTACAGGGCTAAACAAGCTGGATGTGGGGAGGATGTTTCACTTGGCTAGAACCAGGAGATGGTAAGTCTGTGGAAATTTCTAATGCAGAGGAGGCTCAATCATTGAATTTATTCAAAATGGGGATTCCTTGATTTTAAAGGAATCAAAAGGATGTAGGGATAGTTCAGGAAAGTGATACTGAAGAAGAGGATCAGCCACGATCATGATGAGTGGTGGAGCAGACTCAAGGGACCATTTGGCCAACTCCTGCTCTTAAGTGATTCACTTTGGTAGGAAAATTGAGGCGAGTGCATCCAAGTTAAATGCTACTGTGGCGACTTACCTTTCACGAACCGGCTCCCATGATTGCGAGCGTCGTCGGAGGCCCTGACACAAGATGGCGTGGGGCACTCCTTCTTTGTGGGCTAGTGGAGCCCGCGTACAGGAAGGTCACGTGATCTGCGCGTGACGTCAGCGCGGGAACGGTGTTTATTAAAGGGGCAGCGCACCCCAGTCGTTCA
>JARFYF010000104.1:87990184-88001727 GCA_030265395.1 Rhina ancylostomus | reverse complement strand
CTCTCTCAAGCAGAATGAGTGCTAACATTATGACCATCAATGATAATAAAAGGTCATTCTTAAAAATATGCTGTATCTTTAAGATGTACAAGGACCTAAACTAGAGTCAGACCACTTGTAAGATATACACAGATTGCGTAATACAGGGTCTGGACATGTGTGCCGAAAGACAGGTATGCAATTATGGTTCAGATAGCATTTAGAACCAGGTGTCACTGGGTCATTCAGGACTGAGATTATAAGTTTTGTTACCCAGAGGGTAGTTATCTGTTCAAGAGGTCCCTGAGGTTTAGTTGCTGAGTATATGCAGAACAGAGACTGGATTTTATCAGAAGCACAGAATATGGCGTTAGAACATGAAAGTGGGACTGAAGCAGAATATCAGCCATGATCAAAACATATGTTAGAGCAGGGCCAAGGGCTCAAATGTCCTACTTTTGGTCTCATTTCTTACGTTAAATGACAGCACACCTGAAGATTTAAAAATGAAATTAGTGTAACATTTGGAATCACCGTTTCAAAGCTCACAATTGCTTTGGAAGAAGCCAAAACAGAAATATGGCATCGGCATGCTGCTGAAATGGTTAAAATGCTGCAGCTGCTTTTGAGTATTGTTTGAATCTCTTCATACTCTGAATAACTTTTTTCAAAAAAAAATTCTTTATTACATTTTTTGTTATTTAGCTTGCCTGAAATCAGTCACGACAAACATGTTCAACAGTCCACACAGAGTATGTTTACACCATCTTCTGAGCAAGCTGGGAATCACTCAAGTCTGAGTAAAGTCAACCTAGTTTGTACCACAGTCCTATTTCATTTCTTATGTTGTGCAGGTTGCTATTTTCAACTGCATGATTGATTAATTTTAGAACTGAAATTGAGCCAAGCATGACTGAACGAGCTGCCTCTCGTATCTACTCTAAGAATTCAATCCTGTGTGCCACTTGATCTACTGTGGGCCATTTTGTTTTGATCCACAACTGGTAGTGGATCCTTCAGAAATAGGATATTGCTGCACATATTTCTGGGTTCTCCCACTGAAATCAGCCAAACAGTTTTACTAATAAGCAATAGTGTTTTACATTACATTGCATGCCATTTGGAATAGGTAAACAATCTGAAACAACCTAGTTTCCCCACCCTTTTGGTACTGAATTACCATGATTTCCTTCAGACACTTATGTCAACAGTTAAAGTGTAATATTTGAAATGATTCCTTGATTAAGAAGTCCAGACCAAACAGAATAACCCTCTTCATCCAGACCTCTTAATATAGTAAAAGAAAAAATAATGTTTTGCTAACCTGTAATGAATCTTTATGAAGTTAACATTCTAATTTACACCATGGATAATGTACCTCAAATATAATATAGTATCACTACTACTGAAATGGATCACAGTACACAAAGAGGAATATGAAGAAATCCTGTGTATATATTGATCTCATTGTCCTGAATAATGCTAGTTTTCAGAACACTTAAGCACTTATTGTACCTTTTCAAGGAAAGCAGTTAAGAATGGCACCATTGAAGAGATATGCATTGAATTATGTATTTTTTAAATTTTAAAAGATATTTGTTTGACATAATTAATATTTCTATAATCTTTTTCCTTTGGAGGAGGGGGAAGAGAGCTTGTGTCACTGCAATTGTACCATTTACATTATAACTACCCTTCCGTCGGTAATTAACATTCCTTTCGGAAATGCTATTTAAACCATGTCTGCTATTTCTAAATGGACGGTAGTGAAGGAGGACACAGTGCAACAGTAGGTACATGACAGAGAATGATAAGAGTGCTGTAGGGAGGATCACGACCGGCAAACCTGGTAAAAAGGCTTCACCTGTTGTGTGTAATTAAAAGAATGATTTAGAAAGCTACACAATGTGAATAAGCTGAGAGGTACCCTTTTATGAGAAGTTGTTTGAAATAGAACTAAACTTAAAACTGGAACACAGGATTAAAAAAACTCAGGAGTCAATGGACTGAAATCACAAGGCAGGAAACTCAGAGAATCCTGAAACTGTGTGATGGGAAATGTCTATGTATCCATGGAGATAGAAAACATTGGAAACAATCTGAACAATCAGGTCAAGACCCAAAGAGATATTAAAGTCTTGAAATGTTTGCTTACATGGTAATTTACATCTCTTAAGTCTCTCGATTGCCCTCACATTCATCTATTTGCCAATATATTGTTGGTCTTCTGTTCACTGTTTCCAAAAACAGTTGTTCAACCTCATAGTAACAAGGCAATTCAGAGTACGGTATTTGCACTGAACCTATCCCAGCCTACAGTGTGTATGAAGCATGGGTCTCATGTGTTTAAATGAAAAACTGATAAATTAGCACTTTCAGGAGTGAACTTTAAATCAGGTGCTCAAGCTGAACCATTGACAACAAATTTAAACCAGGGCAAGAGTTGAAACATTCTTAATGTATGAACAGTTGATGTCCCGTGCCAATTTTCAATGACAAAATGTAATATGAACTGTATCTTTGCCCTGATATAACTATCTCTGTGGCTTTACAATCCCTGGTTCTTTATCGCCTGGGAATAGAATTTCCACTAGGTTCTCTCAATCTTCCCATGTAGTTTTATTCAAGACTGCCAGAAATCCTAATGTAACTTTAGCAACTATTGGCTAAACTGTGTTGGACTCAACTGGCTGCCTGGGAGCATTGGCTGCAGTGTGCCCTCACCACCCCTCTCCCAACAGCACCCGTCCCCAACCCAGAAGGAACTTTGAGATTCAGGGGCCAGGTGAGCTGAGGCTTCACCCCCACAAGGCAGTGCAGGTTCCATGTAGCAGGGTGGTCTCAGGTGAGGTATCCCTACCCTTTGAACACACCCTGAGAACCTCTGACAACTTGCCAACATTTAAAAACTCCAAACAGATTCAAATATTTTCAACGTTTATTATTAGAGTCATACAGCACAGAAACAGGCCCTCAGCCCACTGAGTCTGCACTAACCATTTACACTAATCCTACATTAATCCCATGTTTTTTTATTCTCCCGACATTCTCATCAACTCTCCCCAGAGTCTACCATGCCCCTACACACCAGGGGTAATTTACAATTCCCAATTAACCTGTATGTCTTTGAGGTGTTGGAGAGAACTTGCAGCATCCGGAGGAAACCCATGCGGTCACAGGGAGAACGTGCAGGCTCGACACAGACAGAGCACGAGGCCAGAATTAAACTCGTGTCTCTGGTGATGCGAGCCAGCAGCTCTTCCAGCTGTGCTGCCCCAACTTGAAAACCTATTTAAAACACTAACAAATAAGTAAAAAAGCAGTAAAATAAAGAAGAAAATAACTCGTACATTTTTCAGCAGGGTTGGCATCACCATTCTTTGCCTTCCCTGAAAGACGTGAGGTGCACCTGTACAATCCATACTCATTGCCAAGTCCAGAAAAAGAGCAGGAGGTTGGATGCACCAGCATCGGCTGTACCTGTGTTTGGCTGACCACACACGGAACTCTGAAACAAGATGAGTCACAGATGGCTAACAGCAGCAATTCCTTACAGGGCGGCCTGCTGTCAGTCAGTTCAACATGGCTAATCACAGAATCCCTTTTGCTCTACTTCCCATTCTGCATAATGCTCACACTTCCTCTGTTAACATATCTGCATGTTCCTTTTACATGAGTTACCAGAAAATGGACATCACTATGGAGGTCAGTATTTGTTGCCCTTCCAATGTAACTGAGTAACTTGTTCGGCCACAGGAGAGGGCAACTGTGAGTAACCTGATGTGAAATTTGGCCAGGGTGATTAGAGACAGTGAGTTTCCTTCCTTCTTGCATATCAGTAAATCCAATCACCTCACAATCGCTCTTATGCCTGTTTCCAATTTGCTTTATGCTTCCCACATTTTCGCTTTATCTGGTTCATTGATCTGACTGGTGTAACATTTAGGATTTGATTGGTAATCAACAATTTTCCTAATGCTATGGGAAACAGACCAGTTCAAATGTACATTTATTCTACAGAGTTCCATTGTAACTTTTAATAATATACATATTTATGTCTAAAAGGTACTCTGAAGAACAGTTGGATGATGGAATTCTCCACATATTTTCAAATTCCCTGCCACAGAAAACAATGAGATCTTTGTATATCGATGCTTAAGTTGTGTGTACTAGTTTTGTTTTCTCTTTACAAATAAACAATTATTACTGAGGATGTGTTGGCATTTCCCAAGATGTTGATTTTCTTATAAACTTTACCAATGGAAAACAAAAGCATTCATGTAACTTGCACAAAAAGTCATGATGCACATTCACCCAGCTTAAAATAAAACAAACTTCAAGCAATGTAAAGGAAGTTAATTTTCGAGCAACTGATCAGCCAAACTCTTTCTTGTATAAATTTGTGTGTTATCCATCTGCAACTCTACATTATTACGTTTCTTTTAAGAGTTTTCTGGTGTTGTGTCTTCTTTAACTGCATTAGCAGCTCTTGAGAATCATTTGATACTCATTCAGAATTGCAATACAACTGTCTCAAAATTAAGTGTCCTCACCACTCACTGCTCAAATCTGGATAGCATAACGTGTATGATAGAAAGGAACACACCACACACACCTTACTGACCATTCCATGTTCATTCATTCAGGAGGAAGATCGGTGCTATCATTGGATAAAAATATTATAACATCCCTCACCCGATACTTAGGGTGAGTTTTTCTCTGCACAGTCGATTGCCATCAATAAATCTTGAATATTTTGCATAAATAGTCTTTGAAGATCAATTAAAACAGATGAATGAAGTTAATAATTGCAGAGATGATTGAACCCAAAAAGGAGCATGACTGGATATTCAAGACGACCATTACAAACAGCTAACTTGCTTGTTGTTATGCCAAGGGAATTAATATCCAACTCTAACATCACAGATATGGCTGCAGTACATATAATCAATAAGGATGCTCTGTAGCAACACGACAAGTTTTCTTTGGCAATTCCAATTTTCAAGACCACTGCTCTCTAACACCAGAATGAGACAGCAATGTTACAGGAATGCCATCAACTCATCAAGTTTTCCTTTAGGTCATACACAACTCCATCAGTAGCTTAGGCATTTATTGTAGGTCCCTTCAGTATTGCCCTATGAAATCTTAGACCTTCCAAACAATACCAACAGTACAAGGACTGCAACAATTCAAGAAGATCTACTGCATCTCCTTTAGGTCACCAGGGATGGCCAATTAATGTGGCTTTCCTGGCAGTAGCTTAATCCCAAGAATATAATTTTAATAAAGGTGTCTTGCTGGTTACCAGTAGCAATTGTGAAAGTAAAAGCTTTGTTTACCCTCTAAGTTAAAAGGTAATTTTATTGCATAATATTTGGCATGTTTTTACAATCTGAAAATGTTGGTTGATGCCTGACACTTGCAAGAATGGGAGAAGATGGAGACAAGAATAAGAGAGCAAAATGAGTTCATTGCCTGTGGTAAACCACTATTAATTTCCATTTAATAGTGACAGATAGTATTACAGTGGTTGCTAAAGGTCCACATGAACAAAAAGTTACAATAATTTGTCAGTGAATACCAGGCTGAGAAAATGGGAAAAGCACTGATCTAAATCGATAAAAACACAGCAACTCCAGTATTTTTGCACAGAATACGCTCTAATAAAGATTGTCCCTCTGAATTTCTTCCATTTTTTTCTTCAGTTGAGGTAACTTTCAATAGGAACCTTTGTGGATGACTTGCAAAAATTATTTTTTAAAACAGCTTTGTTACCACAGAGTAAAATTAATTTTAACTGGAAAGCAATATATTGAAATAAAAACATCTTGTCAAACTGCCATTTCTGAGAGTGGAATTTTGATACCACTGGGCAATTATGGTAGAGTGAAGTTCCTTAAATGTCAACAATTTGCCCAAATTAAGTCATTCAGAGAATTATACTCTATTAATGTTTACAGTAGTCTTCATTTAGCTTTCAAGGACACCTTAGGGTTACCATATTGATTGAATTTCTACAGGATCATGAAATCAGCTTCTCTTTAGTTATTGACAGATTAACTGTGTGTTCTGAAAGTGAAATAATCCTTATGTAGCTTCACTCTGGAGTTACAATTATTCCACCTTGTTTCAAACCACAATCTCTGAATGGAACAGATGACTGATAAATGATCAAATGAAAAAGTTGCCATTATCTTAATTCATCCAATAAATGCTGGAATTATGTATGACTAGTAGGAATTGTTAACAATGCAATCGCTTGCGAAAGGGAGTCTGAGAACAACAAAAAAAGTACTCACCAATATAAAGCGATGAATCTCTCTTTCGTACATGGTCATCAATATAGGAGACCCCAAGGGGTTGAATAGGAGTTGCTCCAGCCCCAATGATAACCTGAGCCACAATAACCAGGACATACATCATGTTTGTTGTTTCTGTTTCTGCACAGGTCTTTAGATTCTTCTCCACTGCAATCTGCTCTTCCTCCAAGGAAAGGTTTGCCATGCATGTGTCCTTCAGTGCTGATGTATCCACCTGCTTGTATTGATACTGATGGCTTAGAAACTCAGGCAATGCACAAAATAAAGACCCAATGGCCATTATGATTCCACCACAACCTATCAGTCGTGGCCTATGACCCTTGCCACCGAAGTAGCTCACCAACAAAATTATCATGAGATTTCCGATCTCAAAGCTGCTTGCAATTACTCCCAGTTCGGTGCTATGTAGGTCAAATCGTCTCTCCAGTGTTGTTAGAATACTGACCTGTGAAACACATGAGAAAAGTACTGTCAATATTAAAAACTGAGGAGAATTAGTTTTAAAAGGCAACAACTTGGTTTAACACTTATTTACACCAGGGTTTGAGTCCATTTCATAGCATATTTATAAACCCTTTAGTGAAAAATAGGTTATTCTCTGCTTGCAAACACAGTTTTGTTGTCTGCATCAATAGTTGTATGTGGTTTGACAAAAGAACATTGTGTATGGTTGCCATACAGTACTCTGCTAGTAATTTGCTGTCACTGCATTCAAATCCCACTTGAGTGCTCGAAATTAATCACAAGAAAACTGCTAAATTATTATGTCTGTGCTTCAAGGTGATTTAAAGACATCCCTAAATGTGTCATTTGTCCTACTGTTAGAGAATGGAATCTTACATGTGTGCTCTCCTATTCTCGCAAGTAAAATGTGTAAGATTTTGACCTTTACACTTGGTGCAAACCATTGTCTCATCAAAAATACCGAGCAATAAATTTTAAAAATAAATAAATAAAAGAGCAGGAGCCCAGTTAATAACTTTATTTTTTTTTGTCAATTGTGAAAGAGCTAACAAAAAGAATTGGGCAAAGATGTGGACTTGTTACTTAACAATGAGGTGACCAGTAGACTTCAACCAAGGATAAACCACTACCTTCATGTTTTTGTAACAAAAGTAAATCAAAATTGTGAGGACACCCAGGTTCAAATCTATGATAAGGAACTGCTGACACCAGGTGTTATGCATGAACTGAATAAATGCAATGATAAGGGAAATGATTGGCATATAGGCTGTATTTCTAAATTCTGGTCAAACAGAGTATATGAACACAACTTCAAAATACTCTTCACAGTCAAAGGGGGAGGAGGGGGGAGCCATCAAGACCAACTCATGACAAGAACTATCCAGAAGCAAGCTTTTGCAGGATGAGTATAGTGTGAAAAGGAAAGATTCTCCCTGGTGACTTCAGTGCTAACTCTTCCCCTGCACCTTCCAGCTGCCTGGTACATGTTGGTAACATGTATGACCATTCTATGCTGTTGATGCAGCTGTATAACTAATGGGTTATAATCAAGTGTCATTCCTAAATCTATCACTTTCAACAATTCTGTCAGGCTCTGAGCCAATCGATCTTAAAACATTAACACTACAATGTGGTTAATTCTTAATATCATCAGTTCAGCGAGGGATGGGATGATCAGAGGCTCATAAAATGCATTCAGAAAATTCTTGTATTTCATACTTAGGGATTTTTCAAAAGGCAAGTACATTTATTTACGACACTAGTTGTACAGTCATTTACAGTTGCTAAGAGTTAAACTTCAGTGCTTAGATTCTAAGAATACTAATATTTGACAGGAAAGGTTTTCTGTGTGAGAATAAAAATGTTTTATTGACAATTTAAGAGTGGTATTACATAAAGTATAGTGAGGCTGGAGGTTATATACCCTCTATTAAATGGATTCAGTATCCTGGGCCAAAAGCACCACAGCTACTGAAATATTTGAAACAGATGAAAGTGCATTGAAATTACAGTTCCCACAGCTGTACGAATTCTACAAAACGGAAGCAACCACATTAACAAAAGGGACAAATGCTGCCAATGTTATCATTGTTTTATCAATAAGCCAATTATTCTATGAATACAGTAGAGGATGTACAGGCTGCAACTGTCTCAAACATCAAATAAAAAGGAAACTTCAGTTCAAAGGGGTTATCAGCAACGCGGGGTGTGGGCAGGAATTGAAATTTATCCACTTTTGGAGGGACATTAAAAAGCTAGAGCACTACAACACAGTAACAGGCCCTTCTGCCCATTGAGTCCATGCCAACCTGATCTTTTGCCTAGTCCCACCTACCTGCACCTGGACCACATCCCTCCAAACCACCCCCCCCCCACCCCATCTGTCTACCTATCCAAACCTCTCTTAAATGTTAAAATTGTACCACTTCCGCTGGCAGCTCGTTCCACACTCACACCATCCTCTGAGTGAAGAAATTTCCCCTCAGATTCCTCTTACATATTTCACCTTTCACCCTAAACCTATGTCCTCTAGTTTTAGTCTCACCCAACCTCAGGGGAGAAAGCCTGTTTGCATTCACCCTATCGGTACCCCTCATAATTTTGTATACCTCTATAAGATCTCACCCCATTCTCCTGCCCTCCAGGGAATGAAGTCCTAACCTATTCAACCTTTCCCTATAACTCAGGTCCTCAAGTCCCAGCAACATCCTTGTAAATTTTCTCCGCACTCTTTCAAGCTTATTGATATCTTTCCTGTAAGTAGGTGACCAGAACTGTGCTCTGAATCAGCCTCACCAACGTCTTCAATGTAACATCCCAACTCCTGTACTCAATGCCCTGATTTAAGAAGGCCAATGTGTCAAAAACTCTTTATACAACCCTATCTATCTGTGATGCCACTTTCAAGGAACCACAGACCTGTATTACCAGGTCCCTCCTGTTCTACCAAACACCTCAGAGCCCTACCATTCATGAGGCAAGTCCTACCGTTTTGTCCTCAGAACTGTATGTTGGCATCTGTCCACAGATGCATACATTGTGCTCAGTGATTACTGGGAGGTAGGGTATGCCAGTGCAACCACCCACCCCCCAGTGACTCAGTTAACAGCCTGCCAGAGTTCAGGAACCTACGTATAACTATTCCATTTCGCAATCAAAAATGTTCTGATTTATCTTTTTTTTGAAGTAAGTAAACTCAGTTAAGAGATCATTCCAGTTTAATGAAAATTCAGAATCAGGAAATGGTTCCAAGCTCTATTATAAATGAATTGTTGTGAAGGAACACTTCTTCACTTACTTCTCTGAGGGGTTCACATAAACAATCATGAGGTCCTGATTAAAAAGAATATCTTTCCCTTGAAGGCAGCCTGCTACACTGCCAAAAGGAAATTAGCTTATTTGCAATGGAATGAACAAATAAAAATATCATCAACGTCAGATTTCTGTGCAGCCCCATAACCTGCATAAACATGAAAGAATCCAAGAATCCTTGAGAAAACCAATAACAACATTAATTTGTCACAAGCACTGATACTGATTAAGGGCTATTCATTGTCCTCTGAAGAGCAGTCTAGAAATGTTTTGGACACCTCCAGCCCAATTTTCTCTTCCCTCCAACAGTATTAACCCTCAGTGATTAGGGACATCACTCTCACCAGGCACCACAACTTCATCCAGTTGCAGGCTCTCCACACCTAACAAACATTCCTTTAGATCGCAACCCAATTCCAATCTGGGAGCAGGCTTTCCCACTATCAAAAGTCCGTTCCTCTTTGTTTCCCTTATTTGTGTCGCAATAAATTATTTGTGTTAAGGAAGGAATTCGGTCATAACAGCCCAAGTTTAAGATTTTTGATGATAGCAAAAATTGAACAATCAAGAATCTGCCATGGTTTCAGTCATGGTGCAATTTACACAAAGTGCTGTAAAATGAAGCAGAATGGTTAGCATATGAGGTTAGTATTAAAGATAGAATGTTAAATGTTCCAAAAGAGTTGTTCACTATAACTGTCACCAGACTTCTTTTACTTCTGGTGCTGATTGGCCGGGTGTGTATTCCCAACATTTTCTTACACACTTTCAGATTTCAGTATTTCTGGCTTTTTGTATTCAGATCAATTCTGCAGTCCCACCCTCTGGTAAACCACCTTCAGGAACTGTGGCTTGGAGACTCAACCCAAAATAATGCAACGCCATTTCCAACTTGCACTTCCTGCAATCACCACCTCTCTGCTGGGATTTTCCGGATCGTTCTTAATAGCATTTTATTCATCAGGTTCAAAACTGAATTTTTAAAAAATGCTTTTCAAGGTCTTTTTTAATCTATGAATATTTCTCAAAATTGCCCGATACTGTCACTTTATCACTATGATGTTGCAGCAGGAAATATACTTCTAACCTCCACTGATATTCTTCCTGAGTATAGAATCATTATAGTTCCAAAATGCAATTAACTCATATCAAAGTAATATTATATCCCTAAAAAGCTTGTAAAAACTCTGGTATACTAGCTCAGAATGTATGTTTACAATTATTATTCCCCTCTCCTGCTCATGGTGTTTTCACAGCTAACTGTATTTTCAAGTCTGAATTTATTTAATCTACTTCAATATATAACTTCATATGTAACTGTTACAATAATTGTTCAAATTTTTCTGTGCCAACTAACTTTACCCATTCCACATACAGACTATTTTTCTTATAACAGCTACCTGTAATAAGATACAATCGGTCCTCTCCACAACAGGTAACAGATGCTAGGCAATATAATAGCCTAAAATATAAGACATATATGTATTGTATTAGGTTTTATGCTTCAGGAAAGTTGAAGAGAAATATTGCAGATAATGTTTTCCTCAACAAAATCTAGTTGGTTGTATGGTCCTCTGTCTCAGGGATGTGAACAAATGATTCAACTTTTGCTTTTACAGTTGCTGTCAATTCAATTACTTTGGTGCTTTACAAGAGTGTGCGCTAATGAACAAGTTGAATGATGCCTCTGGTGATATATTCCCAGTCCCCACATGAGATACATGGGCCTCACTTAAAAACTGGGCATAAAGGTATGGTTCAGAATTTTGACTTGTTCTGACTTTTTCCAACTGATAACAAAACAAGTTCTGTCCCATCCCCTCCTGGCTTGTAGAGGACAGAACTACAAAAAATACTTCATTTTTATTTGCAAGAAATGACAAGAGAATTTTTTTTGCTGTTCCTTGCAGTTCCAGCATGGTTTCAGTGACATTTTTGTCCAGTGGCATTTTCCCGTTATCACCA
>JARFYF010000104.1:87892237-87909802 GCA_030265395.1 Rhina ancylostomus | reverse complement strand
CATATTTCCAACTGATCTATATCTTGCTGTACCCTTTGACAACATTCCTCACTATCCACAACTCCACCAATTTTTGTGTCCACATGGGGTGTCTCCTCATCCTTTCTTTGATAATTTTTCAGACCCCCTTTTAGCACTTTTGGCCATTTTTGTTGATGGAACATTTTTTTGCAAAGCTCTTCCTAGCTGCAGTAAATGTCACCTCTGCCTGTCTCAGCTCTCAAAAGGTTGGCTTGAATACTTATATATTACAAGGGGGTAAAATTCATGTTAAGTGCATCACAGCTGAAGTCAATGGAAGGTAAGAGCTAATGGCATGTGAAAGGGTGATTGGCCTGAACTGAACTTATTCCTATTTGGCCAGTTGGATTAAAAGCACATGTCAGCTGTTTCTCTTTGCACAGATGCTGCCCGACTTGCTGAGTGCTTCCAGCAGTTCCTGCTTCTATTTCAGATTACGAGCAGAGTTTGGGCCTTGATAGAAGTGCAAACCACAGTTCTATGAGCACTCAAACCAAATTGGGTACCTTATAGTGAAAGATGCACTATGACATCAAAATAGTTCTGTCGTTAACATGACAAACATTCTGGAGAAACATCCTAGGTGGAGATCATTTTTACAGTAAGCTTACCGTTAGTACTATGAAGAAATCCTTAAAACTTTCTCCAAAATGTTCCCGTGCAAAAATACTTGAGTCTTTATAACAGTGAGCCTGAGAAATCTTTTCAAGTTGTATTTTTTCTGTGCCTGCAATGAACAAAATATTTGGACAGTGGGAAACTAAAAATGTCAAGTATCATTTCTATTGTCACGTCTGCAAGACTTGGATTATATTCAAAACATTACCAATGTCTTTAATAGAGTTGTAGCTCTGTGGTCTGAATAGAAAACCAGATTTATTTGCCAGTGTCAGCACTGATGGAAATTGTTATCACATAGGCCTTGTAAAATCCATTCCTTCTTACACTCCATCAGATCATATCGCACTTCCACAGTACTGAGTGGAAGAGATTAAAAACCAGTCAAAACTGAGCCTTTGTGGGTGCTGTTCTTCCTTCACTGCAAGCCTAGTGCCAAAAAATATAGAAGTCAGAGGAATAGCCCATGACCTGAAAATGAGATGCGAAATTAGAGAGACACAAGAGATTGCAGATGCTGGAACCTGGAGCAACAAATAATCTGCTGGAGGAACTCACCGGGTCGAGCAGCATCTGCGGGGTGGGGAGAAGAACTGTCAATGTTTTGGGTCAAAACTCCGCATCATGGCTGAGATTGGAGAGCGGAGAAAGCCAGTATGAAGAATTGCAGAACCATGCTTAATAACAGTGGCAGTAGCTCCATTAAGTGTGAACCTACCATCCTCCCTCAGCCCAGCTGAGATGGTATGACCCTTCTAAATCTAGAGCTTCAAAGCCAACTACTGTCTTCTTAATTGGAAGATGGGAGGGGGAAGAGGGTGGAGGTTTGTGTGCATTTTTAGTGCAGGCTTCCTCAAGAGTGTTGTTGGAGACACAGCCACCAGTCAGACTAACTCACTGGCACAGGCTCTTCAAGCCAGCCAGGTATAACAGTCCTTGCTTATCCGAATGTGGTAAAGTGTGAGCATGGAAAGACTGTTGACAGTGATTCCAAGTGGTGACCCCTAACCAGTAAGACTTAGCCTAATGACGCACAATTAAGGTATAAAGAGAATCCATATGAAAGATTCATTGATACACTATGTCATAACTTAATTTAATATACGAGATTGGAATATGAATTGTGTGTTGATGCTTTTTGTAGTGTGGGAAAGATAAGGAGTAAGAAGCTTTTGGTATTGAGGTGTCATTTTGAGATTACTGGTGTCAGTGATAAAATATTTCATCATAGTGACTCAGGATGCAGTGTTGCAACCCTGTTCCTCTTCCTGTTTTTTCACTTTGACATCCTCCTCAGATTTAGACTTTTCAGCTTCTTCCTGATAGCCAGTGACACGGCAAACATGCAACATGGGGCACAACCCCACCGGTTTCATGAGTTATTAAGCTGAGTTCTTCGGGACTCCACCAGGGAGTAGCATAAGGAGTTTGTGGAGACAGAAACAGAGCTGATATTTCAGATCAATGTCTTTTCATCAGCACTGGTAAAGTGAGAAAACCAGTGTGTTTTGAATTGAATAAAGATACTATGCAAACATTGGTGAAACCAAACACAGATCTGTAAGGATAATCTTGAGTTTCCAGCTGCTTATCACTAATTCTCCATCCAACTCCCACTCCGATCTCTCAGATGTTGACTTCTGATGTTTTCCAAGGAAGCAAAAATAAACTGGAGGAACTGCACCTCATCTTCTACTTGTGGAATATTCTGCAGTTTCCACACTGACGT
This sequence comes from Rhina ancylostomus, assembly GCA_030265395.1. Taxonomy (NCBI): domain Eukaryota; kingdom Metazoa; phylum Chordata; class Chondrichthyes; order Rhinopristiformes; family Rhinidae; genus Rhina; species Rhina ancylostomus. Next base: position 87,907,434 of record JARFYF010000104.1, on the reverse strand, counting down.
CAGTCACTTCAAAACCCACAAGAGCAAAGTGGAAGCAAGTCATCCTGGATCCCAAAGAATGGCCAAAGAAGAAATAGCCATGGAGGCCGGTGACTAGTGGTGTGCCACAGCGGTCTGTGTTGGGACTTTTGTTATTTGTTATTTCTATAAATTATTTGGATACAAATGCACAAGGTTTGATCACTAAGTTTGTGGAAGATAGTGAAGAAGGTTATCATAGGTTACAGGGAGATCTTGATCAGTTAGGGAAGTGGGCCAAAGATGGATTTCAATACAGATAAGTGTGAGGTGACACATTTTGGAAAGTCAAACCAGCATAGGACTTGTACTTTGAATGATAGGGCACTTGGGAGTGTAATGGAACAGAGGGACCTAGGAGTACAAGTGCATAGTTCATTGAAAGCAGTGACACAGGTAGACAGGGTGGTGAAAAAGGTGTTTAGCACACTGGCCTTCATCAGTCAGGGCACTGAGTATAGTTGGGACGTTATGTTGTAATTGTAGAAATCATTAGTGAGGCTGTACATGAGTACAATGTACAGTTTTGGTCACCCTGTTATAGGAAAAATGTGACTAAACTGGAAAGAGTGCAGAAAAGATTTACGAGGATCTTGCCAGGACTAGAGGGCCTGAGTTATAGGGAGAGGTTGGCAATGCTAGGTCTTTATTCCTTGGAATGTAGGAGAATGAGGAGTGACCTTATTTATTTAATGTTTAAAATTATGAGAGGCATGGACAATGTGGATGCTAACAGTCTTTTCCCCATGCTAGAGGAGTCCAAAACTAGGGGGCATAGATTTAGTGTGAGAGGGGAAAGATTTAAAAGGGACCCGAGGGGCAACTTCTTCACACATGGACTAGTTGGGTCAAAGGGCCTGTATCTGTGCTGTATTGCTCTATGACTTTCTAAGAAAGAGGGGAAGGTATCAACTGGGGATAGACTGCTCCAACTTCCTTAAGCATGCACATTTAATCCTTTCCTCTAATTGCCTAAACCTACCTTTGCTTCAAATCTCTATTTGCTTTCATCACAAACATATCTTCTGTTCACTCCCACAAGTGAGCACGAGTGGTAAGGTTAGGCTTCCTCACCTATCCCTCAGTGAGCTGCCGGCAGTGTGTTAAAGGTATTCCAGTGCGGTATTAAATAGAGAGTTTAACTCAGGATTTTGACTCAGTGACAATAAACACGATATGTTACCATGTCAGGGTTTATTTTTCAGATTTCCTCACAGTATAGGAGGCCATGCAGCCCACTAATTCCATGCAGGCTCTCAGGGCAATCCCATTAGTCATATTGCTCCAATTACTTCCCTGCAGCTCATTCCCCTGCACACGCACATCGACTTCTCCTTGATTCTCCAACATGGGATAATCTACAAAAGGCTAATTAACCTGTTAACTCTGATGTCTTTCTAATATGAGAGGAAACCATGTTCTCCACAAGGAGAATCTGCAAAATCCGCACAAAAAGCACCAGAGGTCAGTATCAAACCCAGGTCACTGGAGCTGTGAGGCAGCACCAGTAATTACTAAGCCAAAGTGCACATTCCAACCACTCTGCCTTGGCCTTCTGCTTTGTCAGTTAAGTAGCACTGAATAGTTAAGTCAGTACTGAAATGATGCAGTCAAAGATGGGACCATTGTGGCCCATAATGTTTCAAGACACCACAGAAGGACATATATACTTCTCTAGCAACTTTCTATTTCACTTGTTTTTGTCACAAGAGTGATTTTTGCTGTTGCTCTGGATAGAAAAAGTGATTTAGGTAAATTGCTAATGGGAGTTGAACATTTTAATTAAGGCACAAAAGAACTGAGTTCCTCATTTGCAGAAGATAAGGCACTCGGCACCAGGGCTCCAGGTTTGATGGTGTAGAGACTTTCTCAAAGCAGTCTTCAAATGAGATGACAAAAAGCCAGATAAAAACTGTCCAGGTCTGGTGTTCTTGTGGATTCCCTTCTCTTCCTATTCCATCTCAACCTTCTTCTCATTATCCACAGCTATCCCTCCTCAATTTCAAGCATGGCTTTGTTTATTTATTGAGTTAGAAAGTAGAGAGTCAAGTCCCACTCCAGCAACTGGAACACAAGAATCTTGGCAGACGTTCCAATGCAGTACTGAGACTGCTGCACTGTACTATGTACTCCATTAGAATAGGCATTGTCCTTTGGATAAAATACTAATCTATCTGTTCTATAGGGTGGACATAAAAGATCCATGACAGCAATTTGAAGAAGATCCAGGATGTTAACATCTCTAAACTGCAGATAATCCGGTCATTATCATTTTTCTAATTATAGAAGTGTGTATGTGCACACATTAGTTGTAAAGTTTTTCACATTTTTGTGATATACACTTCACAAAATAAGTCAGTGGCTGCAAAATGTTTTTAAATATTCTGAAGAGGTCATAAAAGGCATTCTATAAATGTAAAACATTCCTTTCTTCTGGCTCACGAATTTGATTTTCTGGCACAATTGCTAAGGTTAATAGTGAATTCTGTGATTGCCAATAACAATAACAGCACAGTCTTCTGTACTGCCAATAAGTATCATGTGACTTGACAGATTCTCCAAGAAACTCTCCCATTTTATTTCAAAAGTCCTCTTCAAACTCATTGCAGTCATTTGTTCTCAATCATCAAATAAACATTAAAATGTGAGCATGCCTTTAGTAGTAATTGCAGTTTCCAGCAAAGACTTTCATAAACTGCAGCACTAGCCAACATAATGAGTTTGGCTTCATGAATGAGCATTACAGGCCAACTTAATTAGAAATCCAAACCTTAATCATTCTCTGGGCATATATTTCCACCATGCACTTAATCTCCATTACCAAAATAGTATCTTGTGCTAATGATAGGTTAACCAGGCATTACCGATGAGAACCCCACCTTGGAGACATCTTGACACTTAAACTATGGGTACCACAGCAGACGAAGTATGTTTAGTGTTTTACTTAGTAAGTAACATATACAACCTTAAATATTAGCAAGAATACAAAATTAACTTTAGCATTCTAATTAAAAATAATTCAGCAAATTTTGTTTTTCAGTTTTCATATTCTCAGTTATTACAATTGGACGATAGCATCTAATTAAAAAAATGAATCTCCACATACACAAGCACTATCTTAAGCTCAAAACCTCTTAGGTTTCTGATATTTTTTATGCTATATCAGTAATCATTTTGTATTGAATTACTCATGGGGCTTACCTGGTAGATGTTTTGGGAAGCATGAAAGAGGTAGAATCAGACTCCAGGAAAGTATCCAACACAAAAGGAAACCAATCCACCAAGCACCAAGCCATCGAGAGTCATCTGGCTTTAAATCAATGCTGCAAAGTAAAAATAATGTCTTAACATTAGACCTTGGTGTAGATTTTGGGAATCTTGGTTGGCATGGACCAGATGGACCGAAGGGGCTGTTTCTGTGCTGTATGACTATCTTCTCTGCAGTGTCATAATTTTATCTCCTAGTACTGCACAAAAACTAAAAAAAGTGTAGGTTTTGGCATTAGCCAATTTTTAAGCAACCTTGTTCACTTTAGCTTTCTCTCATCCTTCTGAGGGATTTTAACAACATTTAGTTTAACTTAATTTCAAAGGTATATACCTTGATTGCTTCCAATGCCAGGTATAATTCGGGCCATGGATTAGTAAGGACATCTTTCGAAAGATAATGTTTCATCAAATGAACATCAAGGTATTAATTGAAACATGTTTTTGTAAAACCTCATTAATCAGTTTGAGAGAAGGGTGGACAACTGGGCGCTAGGGATTGAAGATGTCAAAGACAGAGGTGAGAACTGAGAGGTCAATTTCTTCTCTGTACTTGAGATTCTCAAATAGCAATCAAAATACCTGTCCCATTCAGATCAAAAGTTAGTAGCTTTTGACCTTCAAGAGACAGCTACTTTGAATCCCATGAGGTAAAATTCTGAGAATCTGCCCATGCATAGGCTTTGTTTTGTCAGCTCTCAAAGGCCCATATGTCTGATCATGTCATTCTGCATTAATTATAATTAGCAATCTAATTTTGTTAATTTGAAAAGTTGAAATTTAGAATCATTCAACACAGGATATTGAAATGATATATGTTTTAAAAGCATTGTTCCCAAATCAGGACTGCATTACAATGGTTAACTTTTTAAAAATATATTAATTATTGCTTTAAAATTAGCAAATGCTGGTACACATGGATATAATTATGGAGTTAACTATTTTGATATTTACAGGAAAATGGCAAGAGTGAAGTATGTGGGGATAAAAGGGGTTCAGGGACACAAGATTAACAGGACCTCAAAAATAATAGGTCTTCATTATAAAGCATAATTTGACATCACGTGCACAAAATCCTACACATAACCAGGCTCACGAACAGCAGCAGGCCTGACTTGGAGGGCTTGGTTCAGCATTGGCTGTTCATTCCACAACCTACACACCCACAATTAGAATCTTTCCTTTCCAAGCACAGATATTTGTGTATTGTTGGCATCAAGAAGGTAGTCTTCTTGAACTCTCCGAGCATACACCCAGTAACAAAGTGGGAGAAAATGTAACTGGAATGAATTGTGTTTGAACAATGATACAGTGTGCCTCAAGAGCCTATGTTCCATTGCTTCACACTGAAGAACATATTATCAATCCTCATAAAATAATTTCTTATAAACAGTGTACAATGATCTAAACTTAAAGACCAAATCCCCAATAAAATATCTCTTCAGCTCTTTAAACATTTGAATTTATTGGCCTCAACATTGTAGCACAATGAAATAACTTAGTTCATTGGCAACAAACTTTAGGAAACTTGTTCAAATCCTCCATGCACAAACTTGCATAATTGTAGAAACCACTGGGCATACACAGTGATGCCAAGCAGTGTGTTTTAATGGAAACACAAGAGACTGCAATTGCTGGAGTCCGGAGTAACAAACAATCAGCTGGAGGAACTCAACAGGTCGAGTAGCATCTGTGAAGGGAAAGGAACTGTTGATGTTTTGGGTCAAGACCCTGCATCAGGACTGAGAGTGGAGAGGGAAGATAACCTGTCTATAGAGGAGAAGGGGAAGGGGTGAGGCACGGGCCAGTAGGTGATGGGTAGTCCGAGGAGGGGTGAAGGAAGATAGGCAGATGGAGCCAAATGGGCGAAGGTAAGGGGTGGAGTTGGGAGGCAGAGGCAGGTGTATGATGGGTGGAAGCAGACAAGAAAAAAAAGAGCCAGGTGTGAGGAAAGGAAGGTGAAGGGTGAGACAGCTAGGAAGGTACTAAGCAGGATCACAAAGTGCTGGAATCTGATGGTAAGGATGGTAGTAATGGGAACCATTAAGGAAGAGGTGAAGCACAGATGGAACCAGATTGGGGAAAATGTGTGCATGAATTCACTTGATCTGCTGCTAAGGAATTAAGGCACCCATTCTCTTCTACCTAGGTCCTCCTTTAAATAGTTTGTTTGTTCCCACCTGCTGCCACTTCCATCCCTATTGGTAGAGTGGCTCCTGCACCCAATCTTAGCCACAGATTGGCAATCTGTCCATTTATTGAACCGACTGACCCTCAGCACCTGCGTACGTGACCTGGATTCAGTCCTCCCACTGACCCACCCCTGGCCCTAGCTTGATTCTCGTGACAACGCTACCCCACCACTCCGACACTTCTCACAACCTGAATTCTTCTACCAGCTCTGCAATGCCTGAAAGATGGAATCGTCTTTGGGCATCCCTATAGTGCCACTTTAGCGTTACTTTTAAGACACTGTATAGTTCCTTGCCGGTCCTATGGTATCACCAACAATAAATCAGATAATATGCACATTTGTAAATACAAATATCATATTATTACTTGTATTAATTGTATATATTACACAACGTATCTTCTGCTCCTAAGGCAATCTTTTAGGTTGGAAACAAAAATGGTCAATCAGAATTTAGCTGTAAAATTGTTAATTAATTAAGCTTGTTAATTTCAGGTTCCATATCAACAACTGGTTTTCTTGTCTTTTAAAAAAAGTTACCAAGGATGACATCTGATATGACGAAGACAGAAATTTTAATGCTAAAATTCCTGTGTCAACATCTTCTGCTATAAATTGTACTGTTCATAGTTATATTGGCTGTTCCTTAAATAAGCATATCAAACTGCAATTTCAATACTGCCAGTTTTGCATCACCAGCTCCTCTGTCTTTACAATAAAGTAACACCAATCCTTGAACTGTTTCTGCACTTCAAAAGCATATGTATATTTTGATATTTCACTGTAAAGAAGAATATCACAATATTTTGTTAATAGAATAATACTTTCAGCCCAGTGAGGAAGGAAGTACAGTTATGCCAAGATCAGAAAATGAAATGGAGTATGCATTAATTAGAAGCAATGATTGCAGTAGGATTAAATTTAGGTTGTTTGTGGAAAAGAGGTGGGAAGGTAAAAGCAAGGTCACTGAATGACAAAAGGGTTATTTACAGATAACTGAAATTGGCTCAGATGAACTGAAATCAAGAGATCTGCAGGTCAAGCAGTAAATACAGAATGGGTGGCTTCCAAGGAGAAAATAGTCATAATACAATCTCGATGCTTTCCTGCAAGGAGGAGAATCCAAAGATGGAGCTCCTGGTCTACTTAAGATGTAGAAATGAATATTAAACACAAAAAGGAACATGATAAATGCCAGATTCACTGTTCAATAAAGAACCTGGCCGGGCACCTAAAGACCAGAGGAAATTTCAAAAGCGAAGGTGAGGAGAAAAGACAGCACGTCAGAAAACAGTAACAAAGAGTGAACATAAAACCATTTGTAAGCACTAATAAGATGACAGTCAAAGGAAAAGTACACTCAGTTTGGAAGCATAAACCGTGTCTACTGGCAGAGGGCTTGTCTGTGGTAATATATGAGACCACTGAACATTTACATTCAGTGAAGAGAATGCAAGCCAATGTGGCAATAAAGGAGAAGGCAGGAACAACAACTGGTATGATAAAAATCTTGCCTCATAATGCAATTGGTTTCTTCAATGAAGAAAGGGCATGGCTTGCTGAATGCAGTGGACTTGATACGGACCTTCATACAGGGTGTGATAAATTATTACATAAAAGGTTAAATTGAAGCCCGTGGAGTAAAATAGGCTGTAGCTGTTTTAAACTAGGAGATGCTGTTGTTCTTCAGACTAAAGAAAGTGTGCAATTTCAACCACTGCTTATTTTTATGATTGCTAATGACCTGGACTTATATATACAGGGCACAGTTAACATGAAACTCCATAGAAAACAGTGAGCAGGTCGATATCGAACCTCATGAGGTTCTGAGCAGATTGGTAAAATAGACAATTGCAAGGCAGTTGAAAAATAATGCAAAGTATAAAGTAGTTGATTTAGGTAGAAAATATAATGAGAACCAATATACATGGAGATTTCTGCCCAGTACCCCAGTTTCCACCCACATTCCAAAGATGAGCTTGTAGGTTAATTGTCAACTATGCATTATCCCCCACTGTAGGTAATTGACAAAAATAATCAAAGCAGAGTTGATGGGCATGTAGAGAATAAATTATGAAGTACAAGGAAATAAGGAAAGAGGTAATGGGGCTGATAGGATTACTCTGCTGGGGGCTAGTATAGACCCAACAGCTGAATGGCCTCCTACTGTGTCAATCTAAGTAAGTAAGTAAGTGATACAATTTTAAGAACTGAAAAAAGGAGCAGGAAAGGCCATACACTTAATTGAATCCTACCATTCATTAAGATCATGGCTGATTTTCTACACTAACCCCTTTCCTGCATAATTCCCATATCCCTTGATTCCATTAACATGTATTGATCTTTGCTTTGAATATACTCATTAACCAAGCACCTTTGGGGTAGTAATGTTAAAGATCCAAACTAAGTGTCATTTCAATGTTACATGGCCAACCCCTAACATTGATTGTTAACTGTTCACCCTCAACCAGGTAAAATAGCATCACAGTATCAATGTTGTCAAGTTCTTTAAGAGTGTGTGCATTTCAATGAGATCATGCTTCATTTTCTTTTCAATTCCAGAGAACACAGGCCCATTCTACTGGAAATCTCATGAAAGGATCTCTCACTCTCTCTCTCTCCTTCTCCCTCTGCCCAGTAACAAATTTACTGAGTGTTTGTGGCATTTCCCTCAGGACAACTTTCTCTCTCCTCAGATAAGGAAACCAAGAGATAGAAATAATTCAATAAGAAAGAATTTTGGAAGTGTGGTTCAAAATGTATGTACAGTAAAACTGATAATCTGGTACTCTGAGGACTTTGATGATGCTTGACTAACCAATTTTTCAGACTGTGGGTGTTATTTCTAGTAATACCTCTACACTCTTAATTCATTTCTTGTAGATGTTACACAGTGTGATAATAAATGTTCAAGTGAACCAGATAAATTGAAAGGGAACACAAGAACTGGAACACTGAGTCGAACGGGAACATGACAGACATTACCTGGATTTCTGAATAGTCATTGAGGATTATCAAAGTTTTACTGCACTACTAAAGTGGTTGTTGCAGGGATGGGACTGAGAACAAAGTTATATCACTACAGTTATTCATTGTATTCCAAATGTGGTACCACCAAAGCCCTGTGGAATCGCAGCAAAACTATTTTACTCTTACACCTCAACCCTCTTGCAATAAAGGTTGAAATAACATTTGCCTTTACAATTGCTTACTTTATTTACAGGTAACTTCCTGTGATTCACATTGCAAGGACCTTAAATCCTTCTGTATACTTGCATTTAAGATTCATTCATCTTTTTTAAAAAAATGTGCTTTCTAATTCTTTCTGCCAGTGTAAATAATTTCACATATCCCCACATATTTGATCTCCCACCTTCTTGCTTAACTTGAAATCCATCTTTGATTCACTTTGTAGCATTTCAGAATCCTATTCATTTTCCCACCAGTTTTGTATCATTAGCAAATCTGGCTGCATCACACTTGGTCCCTTGATTCAAGTCATTGATTTAAATAATCAATATAGATATAGCTGAGGTCCAAATACCTATCCATGTAGGATTTCACTGATTGCACACTGCCATCCCAAATCCCATCATCTGATTTCTAGCCATTAACCAATTCTCAATTCATGCTATTATTCACAATTCCATGAGTCCAAAGATTGTTCAATTTTAGTGAACACATAGTAACAGAGAGAGCAGGCTATGTGCACGTACAGTCTTTGAAGACGTCAGTGCAACTTCAGAAGGCTGCTAAAAAGGCAAATGGAATCCTGGGCTTTGTAAACTTTGGCTGAGAATATTAATGCAGAGGAGTTATATCAAGCCTAAGTAAAACACTGGTTACTCCTAGATGGATTATTTTATCCAAATCAAAGCTTCACACTCTTGAAAGGTTGCCAAGATTACTAGAGGGTGAGAGGAGATTTACTGAAACCATTTTATCAATTTGAAAAAAAGCAATCCATCAGCTTTTGTTCTAAGCCTCAGGCTCTGACCCTGCTTTGTTGCAGCCTTGAACGTCTTCTGAAAGAGGGAAAACTGTGTCAGTTTTAAGGGATTATATGCATGAGATCCAGTGTGAGTGGAAAATTTATAGAAATGTACATAAAGCAAAAGCAAGTCTGGCAAAAATAAGTGTTGTTAGTTGTACAGTTAGTAACATACCTGCCCCTAGTATGGAACAGTCCAAATTCACTGGAATTTAGAATGAGAGGTAATCCCTGTTAGGGGTTATTTGGGATATCTTCAGGAGTTATGGAATTATGTGGATAGCAGGTATTAACACAATTGAGAACTGGTTTTTAAACAGAACCAGGGAAATTTAAAATGGATGTAAGAAAAATAGAGGGTTATGGGCTGTGCAGGAGGGAAGGGTTAAATTGATCAAGGAGCAGATTGGCTCACAATGTTGTGCTGTCCTAAGGGCCTGCATTGAGCTGCACTGTTCTATGTTTCATCTTCTTCAAAAAAATCTGTTTGAATGTAAATTACAAGCAGTAATCAGCTTTGAAATTAAAAATATAGCTTTGTGACAAAACAGTACTCTCTACAGAGCATAGGCTACTGGCCCACAGCAGGAGGCCACTCAAGAGAAATGGTTTGCAAACTGACATGACCATGAAACTTTCTCATCTGCATCAGCTAAATGTAAGACATGAGGGTATGTTAATTGGCCTACATCAAACCAACCAGGCATCAGACACCTTCAGCTAATTTATTTTGTGTCATTATCAAAGATCAAGGAAGGTTCCCAGGCCAGACATTTTGTCACTTAGCACATCAAACATGGTCATAGGCATATTTGCTCCATCTAACAATAATTGGGATATTTGTGTACCCAGAGAGTCGGTCCTCACAACACTAATTCTGAGTGCCTGGGTTCTCTGTCCTCAAAAGCTTTTAGGTCATCCACGTGAATACTTTGTCCCAGCAAAGGTATTTGAACGTTCAGAAATGTGTTGTCAGTTACAGTGTGTTCCCACTGTAAATATGTAATTCGACAGGACCATTTGTTAGACTCAAAATATTGAAGTAAATAATAGCATTGTAACTATTGAAATTGTATTGAATCAACTGCTGTTATCTTTGTTCTCAGGAGTATAAAAACTCAATGCACTTTGAGGTTAGGGAGAATCTCCCCAAGAGAATGCCCGCTTGGTGTGATAGATAAAGACCTTTTCTGCATCTATCAGCTTCTCTGACTTAGTCACAGTCACAACAATCCCAATGGAACTGAGGGGCATTTACAAGATAGATGTTGAAAGATATTTTCCTCTGGTTAAGAGGCTAGAATTACATGGCATGATTTTTTGGATAACAAGTTAGCCACATAGGATGAGGAGAAATATTTTCAATCACAGGCTGTGAAGCTTTGGAACTTTCCATCTAGTGGGCTGTGGATGGTCATTTATTGAGTGTTTTTAAAACAGAACATGAAAGGTTTAGACCTAAAGGGAATCAAGGAAAGAAAGAGGTCTTAAGATGGAGGATCTATCATGATCTTACTGAACAGCAGAATAGGCTTGAGAAGCCTTATGACTTATTCCTGCTCTGTTTCTTATGCTCTCATATCCCGCTGTTTACTATAACCAGACTCCAACACAGATGTTTTTCCTAAACCAGATTAAAATCTAACACCATTTTAATAATAGGAAAATATTATAACCTGGATAAATCAATAAAGTGTTCCTTCCAGGAAATGCAGAATAAGTTGGGAATATATCGGAGTGGAAATAAAAGGAAAACAAGGAAAATAAAAGAAGACAGTAAAAGTGAGAAAGTCACAGGCAAAAGGAGATGTACAGAATTGAAAACAAGAGTAATGTGTGAGGGGACGCAAGAGGTGAAGATTTTCTTTCTGTTCCTGTCCAAATGGATTCTTGCCTGGAGAAAATATCGTGGGGGACGGTGGGGAAGGGTACTGGTGGGTAAATGGTTGAGGTTAGAAGGAAAAAAGATCAGAAATTAGAAGGAAACATGGGATTCAAGGGGCTGTGACAAGGAGAAAAACGGAAGTGACAGGAGTTGGAGATTTCTTTTCTCAGGAATATCCCAAGACTTCAACTAATTTCTGTTATTTATTGCAAAGTCTAAAGATTTTGGATGAGAATTAGGGATATTACTAGTGATGTGCTGGCTGTGATTTATTTTATCAAGTGCTTAATATTAATCTACTTGCTTTACATGAATAAGGGCAAATAAATGGAGAGAACACAGCATGGAGAAATCTAAAAAAATGATAAACAACTTACTTGGAAACACAATTGACATCAATATAAATGTCCAGCAGCTGACCACCTAAAATAAATCCAAAAGCTGGGCCCAGAACTGACATAGCATTTCCAATACCTGCAGAGTGTCATAAGATATGTTTATTTAGTTGAGATTTAAGGCTCTGTAACATTACAAGTATGATTACAATTCAATTAACTTCCCCTCAGTGGCTGTGCTTTCAGATGCCCAAGCCCAAAGTTCTAGAAATCCCTTTCTAAGTCTTTCAATCTCTCCATCACTGTTTCTTTTGTATTCTCATTAAAACTTATCCCACTTAACTTAATGTATTCACAAGAGATTCTGCAGATGCTGGAATCTGGAGCAGCACACACATAATGCCAGAGGAACCCAGCAGGTCGGGCAACACCTATGGATGGAAATCAGCCTCGACCCAAAACGTCGACTGTTTATTTCCCTCCACAGATGCTGCCTGACCTGCTGAGTTCCTCCAGCATTTTGTGTGCGTTGCTCCAGATTCCAGCATCTGCAGAATCTCTTGTGTCACAAATTTTGTAAATTTTTATTTTTAGCCACTCAATATTGTAGGGCAATAAGATTTGGATATGATACCACCGTGTTGATTGGGTTGGTAGTCACAGCCAAGTCCCTCCTTTGCCATGCCTTCTCGAGGACACGTGAACAGATGTCTCAGAGTGCAACGCTACTGCACTCTTCATCCGCAAGGCATTTTCTCTGATGTGCAAGCCTCGTGGATCAGGAAAGGGTTTGGAAAGTGGGGATATCAAGGAAAGGGATAGGATTTAAGGATTGAGATTCATGGGAGAAAGGTGGTGTAGAAGGAGTTCAGTGGGGTAATGTGTTAAAATGTGGTGCCTTAGTAGAAGTGGAGTAAAGGCAGAGGGATTAGTTAAAGGAGCTGGCCATGGCTACTGGAGCTCCCCAGAATGCCGCCTGGATTAGAGGGTATGTGTTATCAGGAGAGGCTGTGCTTTAATCCAGGTAGCATCCTAGTAAACCTCCTCTGCACCCTCTCTAAAGCCTCAACATCCTTCCTATAGTGAAGTGACCAGAACTGCATGCAATACTTTAAGTGCAGCCTAACCAGAGTTCTATAGAGATGCATCGTAATTCCTATACTCAATGCCCCGATTAATTAACATAAGCATTCCGTAAGCCTTCTTAACCACCCTGTCTACCTGTGTAGCCACTTTCAGTGAGCCATGGATTTGGACCCCAAGGTCTCTCTGCTCTTCAACACTGTTAAGGGTCCTGCCCTTAAGAGTGTACTGCCTATTAATATTAGTCCTACCATGGTGCAACAGTTCACATTTATCCAGGTTAAACTCCATCTGCCATTTCTCTGTCCACATCTGCAGCTGATCTATATCACGCAGTATCTGTCACCAGTATTCTACACTACTCACAACTCCACCAATCTTGGTATCTTTTGCAAACTTACTAACCCACCTGTCAACATACTCATCCAGGTTATTTATGCACATCATAAACAGCAGAAGTCCCAGCACAGATCTCTGCGGAACACTACCATTCACAGGCTTCCAGCCTAAATATGTCCCTTCAACCACCACCCTTTGTCTTCTATAGGCAAGCCAGTTCTGGATCCACACAGCCAATTCTCCACTGACCCCATACATCCAAACTTTCTTGATTAACTGATTACATGGGACCTTGATCTTAATCAACCTTGGTTGGTTGATCTTAATGGTTAGCCTTTGCTGTATTATGTGCCTGCCCAGATGGCAGAAGGAAAACTAAAATAATCTATTAACTAGTGCTGTTGTAATGGTGAAACTGCTTTAATATCTTATTATCTCTTTGCCTCTAACTTGTCTGCAGTGGCATGTTCACAATGTTACCAGTACTGACATCTCTGGAAGGAAGAGAACCAAAGGAGCCAAATCAAATTTTTTTGGCATTGAGGTGTTGGACCATTTGGAATGGCTGGACTGGGACCTGGGAATAGAATCCACGAAACACATAATATTAAAGAATGTTCAGTTCAAAACTCAAAAACTCAATTACAGGTGAGTTTTTGGAAAAGCCTCGTATTTGATACATTGACTAAAGGCATTATTATGTTACTCTGTCTATGCATCTCACTGCCTCGGTAAAACAGCCAGCATAATCAAAGACCCCACCCATGTGAGACATTCTCTCTTCTCCCCTCTCCCATCTGGCAGAAGATACAAAAGCCTGAAAGCACGTACCACCAGGCTCAAGGACGGTTTCTATCCCACTGTTATAAGACTATTGAATGGTTCCCCAGTAAAATAAGATGGATTCTTGACCTCAAAATCTACCTCGTTATGCCCTTGCACCCTATTGTCTGCCTGCACTGCACTTTCTCTGTAGCACTTTATTCTGTTATTGTTTTACCTTGTACCACCTCAGATCACTGTGTAATGAATTGATCTGTATGAATGGTATGTAAGACAAATTTTTCACTGTACGTTGGTACATGTAACAATAATATTCCAACTCCAATTGCTGTGTAAGAACCTTTACTCCATCTGGCTCCCAAGTCTTTAGTCCATTGTGATTCCGAAGGCTCTCTTGAGAGTTATATAAAGTTTAAATCCCCATTTTCCATAATTTCATAAATCTTCAGTTCATGAAATAGACCTCAACAGTGTGATTTAGGATTTACTCACAAATTATGCCAAGGAGCTATTGTCAGCCCAGTTCAAACTGCTGGCTTAATCAAAAGAAAATAGGACTGCGTCTTGAGGGCCAGAGTGCCAGGATTCTGGAACTGCATGTGTTCCTGCACTGCATGTTTAATCTAAATTATTCTACCCACAAATCATATAGCTTATTGTGGAGTCTTCCTGACCATTTAATTTAAAAACAAAAGCTTGCATTTGGTTAGCATATTTCACAAGAAATTAAGCACTTTTTTTAGTCAGTAGTGGAAATATAGAATCTTATAGCACAGTCAACCCCTTGTGCCTATGCTGGTTCTTTGAAGGATTTGTCCAGTCAGTTCAGCACTGCCTGCTCTTTCCCTACGGTCATGCAAAATTTCCTTTTCAAATAAATATATAATTTGCTTTGAAAACTATTGTCAAATCTGCATCTGTCAACCTCTTAGGCAGTGTATTGCAGGCCATAATGTTTCCTCATCTTGCCTCTGGCTTTTTCACAATTACTTGGCAGATGGAGTTCAACTGGGAAAAGTGTGAAGTGATACAATTTGAGGGCAGAATACAAAGTTAATGACAGGACTCTTAACATTGTGGAGGAACAGAGGGATCTTGGGGTTCACGTCCATAGATTGCTCAAAGTTGCCATGCAGGTTGATAGGGTTGTTAAGAAGGCATTTGGTGTGTTGGCCTTTATTCTTTGGGGTATTGAGTTCAAGAGCCACAAAGTGATGTTGCAGCTCTGTAGAACTCTGGTCAGACCACACTTGGAGTATTGTGTTCAGTTCTGGTTGCCTCATTATAGGAAGGATGTGGAAGCTT
>JARFYF010000104.1:87815752-87828978 GCA_030265395.1 Rhina ancylostomus | reverse complement strand
CATATTTTTATTGTGGTTTATACATTAGTTTGTGAATGATTCTGAGTTTTCTTTCTATTTAATAATTTGGGTATTTTCCTATTTGATATTTTAAATTCAATGTTTAAAATATTACATTGGGCAAAGAATTTCATGAACAGAGTAAAAATTCTACAGTTATAGAACATAGAACAGTACAGCACAGGCTCGTCAGCCCACAATGTTGTGCCAACGTAGCTATTCCCTCCTAGCTACAGAGTGCCCATATCCCTCTATTTTCCTCTCATTTATGTGCCCATCCAAGCCCCTCTTAAAAGCCCCCAATGAACTTGCCTCCACCACCCTATCAGGCAACTCATTCCAGGCATCCACCACTCTCAGTAAAAAATGTACCCCTCACTGAGGCTTCCAGGACCCTCATAACCAGGAGGCAACACACCATCCTGGCATGTCTTCAGCGACCGCAGAATCTCCTATCTGTCCCCCTAACTACTGAGTCCCCTATGACTATTGCTCTGTCTGCCTTCTCCTTTCCCTTCTGAGCCTCAGAGCTGACCACAATGCTACTGGCCTGGCTGCTGCTGCCTTGCCCAGATAGGTCATCCCCCTCAGCAGGATCCAAAGGGGTATTCTTGTTGCTGAGAGTTATAGCCATAGGGGACCCTGCACTGACTTCTTTCTCCCCCTACCTCTCTCGGTGCTCACCCATCCACTACCCGAATCCTGGCCTCTGGGTATAGCCACCTACTCAAAAGTCCTGTCTATGATTCGCTCAGCTTCCCTGATGCACCTCAGTTCATCCAGCTCCAGCTCCTTAATCCAGTCTTCCAGGAGCTGAGGTTGGCTGCACTTTCCACAGGTGTAGTCATCAGGGAGACCATCAAACTCCCTGAATTCCCACATCCTACAGGAGGAGCATTCCATTGCCATATCTGCCATCTTGCCTATACTATGTTAAGGGAATCTGAGACCACAATAGCAACAATGAAAAGACAAACTTACCCTCCTTACCTGTTTTTTTGCCTCAGCCTCTTCTTGTCGAAGCCTCTTGAGTCAAAGCCTCTACACTACCTCTCTAACTCCAGCTCACTCAAACAATGGATGCTCCGCTGGACACTACCTCCCTTTTATGGTTAATAACTCCAAGCAAAATGGGGAAAGAAACAAAAACTCACCGGGCCAGGTGACTCTCCGCTCTCTTCCCGCTGCTGCCGCTTCCCACGCCACGTAAAAGTGGTTTTATTTGCAATGTAATTAAACAAAGATATTAATCAAACTGGAAAGGTAAAAACAGTACTTACCATTAGTAGATTAGGTCCAGATAGGATCAGCATCTGTTCAAACATTAGTTACAAATCTGGTGCAGTAGTTAAAAAAAGATCTTATTGAATTTTTGACGAAAACTAACGAGTATTTATAAGATGCTGGGAAGCTTCCAGGCAGAATAGACATCTGGAGCTCAACAAACAAAGGAAGTATTACACATTTTTTTTACTGAAAGCCAAAGGGCATTGCATACAGCTTTGAAACTCTGTCAAATTTACAATTAATACCTTTTTCTCCAAATTACTTTCATTGCAACGGGTTGATTTAAAAAAAAGACTTTAAGGTTCTATTTGTTCAAGCATGCTATTTTAATCACACTTGGCAAAACAAGCATTTAAAAAAAATGATAGAGGTTGTGTTGGTTTAGAACTGGCTTTACTCCAGTGGAAAACATGGGGTGGAGTCTCAAGAAATTTTCCATATTTTGGATGATATCTGTAAAGGACTCATGGTGCCTCTAAAGTAGTTAATTTGCATACATGATTGTTATCTTGCACAGCTAACCTTCACTCTTTCCCCAGAAAAAAGAAATGTTTTTTTATTTCAGTAACATGCAAGACTATTGAGTGGTCACATGGAGATATTGACATAAAGTATCTCAAAATAGATTTTAAAAAAGAACACATGACAACATTCAGATTAGAAGCAGCAGCAGGCCAGCTGCCCCCTTAAACACGCTCTGCCATTCATGATGGCTGATCTACCTCAACACTATTTTCCTGCACTATCCCTACATTCTTTGATTTACATAATACCCAGAAATCCATCAACCTCAATGACTGAACCTTCACAGCCCTCCAGACTGGAGAATTTCAAAGATTTATCACCCTCAAAGCAAAGAACTTTGTATTCATCTCAATCTGAAATGGCCAGCACCTTGATCGGAGACTGCCCAGTTCAGGACTCCGCAGCCAGGGGAAGCATGCTCCCTGTAGTCACCCTCTTAAGCTCTGTAAGAATTTTGTAAATTTCAATGAGATCATCTCTTAATCTTCTAAACTCTAGACAATAGGGGCCTACTCTACTGGCTCTCTCCTCATGTAGCAAAACTGAAGCGCCGGAACCAACTGAGCAAACTTTCACTCCATTCCTTCAAGACCAAGGGTATCCTTTCTTCAGGTAAAGAAATAAAGCTGCACACATTACACCAGACACAATCTCACCAAGGATATACGTAAATGCATTAAGACATCTTTACACATATACTCAAATATTAGAATGTGGACCACGGAACAGTGTAGCACAGGAACAGACCATTCAGCCCATGATGTCAGTGCCAGCCATGATGCCAAATTTACCAGCACATCTGCCTGTATGTGGTCTATATCCCTCAATTCTCTGCCTGCTCATGTACCTACTTAAATGCTATTGTATCTGCTTCCACCACCTTCCATGGCAATGCATTCCAGGCACCTACCACTCTCTGTGTAAAAAAAAACTAGCCACATAAATCTCCTTTAAACTTTACCCCTCTCCGCTTAAAGCTATGCCCCCTAGTATTTGACATTTCCATCCTGGGAAAAAGACTCTGACTGTCTACCCTATCTATATCTCTCATAAATTGTATATACTTTGATCAGGTCACCCATGGGTCCAAGCAATCCATGTTTGTCCAACCTCTCCTTATAACTAATACTCTCTAATCCAGGCAACATCCTGGTGAAACTCTTCTGCACCTGCTCCAATGCCTCCACATCCTTCCTATTGTCTGAATTAAAATCCATCCACCATTTCTCTTCCCACATTTCCGACTGGTTTCCTGCTGAATCCTTTGAGAACCTTCCTCACTATCCACAACTCTGCCAATTTTCATGTTGTCTGCAAACTTACTAATCAGCCCATCTACATTTTCGTCCATATCCTTGATATACATATACAGTATATCACAAACGACAAAGGTCCCAGCACCGATCCTTACAGAAGAACACCATCCGTCACAGACCTTCAGTCAGAATAACACCACCCCACCATTACTCTCTGTCCTCTATGGCTAAGTGAATTTTGAATGCAATCTACCAAGTCTCTATGGATCCCATGTACCTTAGTCTTCAGATCCCATGTGCCTTAGTCTTCAGATCCCATGTGCCTACCATGAGGGATCCTGTCAAAAGCTTTACTAAAGGCCATGTATGAAACATCCACTCCCCTACCCTCATCAATCATCATTGTCACTTCCTCAAAAAACTCAGTCGTTTGTGAGACATGACCTTCCCCCCCACACAAAGCCATGTTGAATATTGTGAATAAGTCTATGCTTTTCTCGGATCTGAATAGATCCCTTTCCTAAGAATCTTCTTCAATAATTTCCCTACCACTGGTGTAAGGTTCACCAGCCTATAATTTCCTGGATTGTATCTACTGCCTTCTTAAACAGAGGAATAACATTGGCTGTTCTCCAGACCTCTGGGAGCTCAACTATGGCTAAAGAGGAAACAAAGATCTCTGTCAAGGCCCCAGCAATCTCTACTCTTGCCTCTCTCAATAACCTGGGATAGGTCCCATCAGGCTCTGAGGACCTATGCACCTCAATGCTCTTCAAGAGACCCAACACCACCTCCTTCTTGATCTCAACCTTCCTTAGAATATCAGCATACCCGTTCCTGATCTCGCTATCCTCCATGTCCTTCTCCTGGGTGAATGCTGATGCAAAGTACTTGTTGACTATTTCACCCACTTCCTCTGGCTCCAGGCATAAATTCCCTCCTTTGTCCTGCAGTGGTCCTACCCTTTCCATAGTATAAAATGCATTCAATGCTTCCTTTTTCTTTTGACTAAATTTGCAGCATCTCTCATCACCCAAGGTTCCCGAACCTTGTCATCCTTGTCTTTCTTACTTACGTGAACATGATGGTCCTGAATTCTGACCAGCTGGCCTTTATATGACTCCTAGATGTCAGATGTGAATTCAGCTAATAGTAGCTGTTCCCAATTTACTCTCCCCAGCTTCTGCCTTATATTGTTGTAGTTAGCCTTCCCCCAATTTAACATTTTCCCATGATGTCCAGTTTTATCCTTATTCATAACTATCTAAAAACTTAGAGAAATGATCACTGTTCCCAATATGCTCTCCCTTTGAAAGTGCATTCACCTAGCCTGGCTCATTTCCCAATATAAGATCTGGTTGGATTATCTACATATTGTGTCATGAAACCCTCCCGGATCCACCCAATAAATTCTGCCCCATCAAAGCCTCTGGCATGAAGAGAATCCAGTCAATATTGTGGAAATTAAAGTCACCCACTACAACTACCTTGTTGATTTTATATCTTTCCATAATCTGCCCACATGTCTGTTCCTCTGTCTCCCCATAACCCTGTCATAGTGATTGTACCTTTCTTATTCCTGAACTCTACCCATATTGCCACAGTGGATGAGTCCTCCTGGATATCCTCTCTAAGTGCAACTGTGACCAACTGTGACATTCTCCTGGATCAGTAGTACAACTGCCCCACGTCTTTTACATCCCTCTCTATCACATCTGAAACATCTAAACCCTGGAACATTGGGCTGTTGATCCTGCCCTTCTCTCAAGCAAATTCCTGTAATGGTTACAAGATCATAGTTCCGTGTACTAATCCTGGCTCTAAGTTTATCTTCCGTACTTGTAAAGCTCCTTGCATTGAAATAAGTAAACTTCAGCCCATCAGTTCCACTGTGCTCATTAATCTGCCCACAATTTTTTTCAAATTGACTTGACCCAACCTCTACCTTCCCTCAATCCTTCTACTTGCTGACCTACTGCTCTTGTTCCCACATCCCTTCCACACTCGTTTAAACCCTCCGAGTAGCACAAGCAAATCTCCCTTCAAGGATATCGGTGCTCCTCCAGATTAGGTGCAACCTATCCTTCTCATACAGGTCCCACCTGCCCTGCAAGAGAGCCCAGTGATCCATGTACCCAAAGCCCTCCTCTCTGCTCTAGCTCCTTGGCCACACATTTAACTGTACTACCTTCCTATTTCTTGCCTCACTAGCTCGTGGGATAAGTAATAATCATGAGATTACAATCCTAGTGGTCTTGTTTTTTAACTTGCTGTTTCATTCCCTAAATTCCCTTCTCATCTCTTTTCCTGCCTATGTTGTTGGTACCAATATGGACCATGGGCTCTGGCTGGTTACCCTCCCCTTTCAGATGGTCCTGAGCCTGCTCTGAGATATCCTTGACGCTGGCACTTGGGACACAACACACCATTCTGGAGTCTCACTTGTTGCCACAGAAATGCCTTTATCACTATCAAGAGTCCTCTGTCACTATTGCTCGCCTAGTCTTTGATCTTCCTTAGTGTATAACAGAGATCGTTGTGGTGCCACTGATCTGGCTGCTGCTGTCAATTTCTACTGAGAAGTCAACTTTCCCAATAATATTCAAAGTGGTATACTTGTTTGAGAGGGGAACAGCTACAGGAGAATCCTGCACTACCTGCCTTCCCCTCCTACTGGTCACCCATCTAGCTGATTGAACCTTTGTCATAACCATCTCCCTGAAACTCCTATCTATAACATTCTCTGCCTCCTGCATGTTCGTTAGTGAGTCCAACTGCTGCTCCCTACAGATTGTATTCTCACCGTAAAGGCAACTCCTCTTCCTAATTGCTTGTTGTACCTTCTATTGGTATTCAGTGACAACTGTACAAGTACACTTGAGTCCCTTTGAACATTAGCAGTTCCCAAACTCTCACCATTTAAAAAGTACTCTACATTTTGCAGCAAAGTGATGTCCCCACATTTTTCCACATTATTTTCCATCTGTCCAGTCACTTAGCTTGTCTCTATCCTCTTTAAGGCTTTGTATATGCTCCTGCCTATTAACAATCCTACTTAATCTTGTATCATTAACAAAGTTGAAAATATGATATTTGTTATCCTCAATCAAATCCTCATTGATATAGATTGTGAGGGATTGGTGCTCAAATATTGAATCCTATGTTACCCTACTGCTCACAGCCTGCCCACCTGAGAAACATTGATTTATTTCTACTCTTTGTTTTCTCACTATTATCTCTTAACTATTAATATGAGTGAGTGCATTATACATTTATTGGAAAGACACCAGGGGTATTGTATATCAGTCGCATGGAGACACCAAGGAACAGAGATGCGCAGGGGAAAATTTAGAATTCATATAAGTGATTTTCAGAGTAAATAACAAACTTTCCTGTGGCACAATGACAACACAGGAATGCACTGAATGCAAATTTGACAACAGGAATTTTTAAAGGAAATAGGATAAATGCCGGCTGAATAGGATAAAACTGCAGGACTGTGGTACATGAGCAGCGGAGCAAGACTATTTGAATAGAGTTAGTGCAGCAGGCAGAAAGAACTGAATGCAGGAGTTAATAAATATGGTAACAGAATTTTGTCCCATCTATATAACATTAGTAATGCCTCTAGGAAAAAGGACATTAAAATATATTTTGTTGTATATTTATTAATTTATGGGATGTGGTCATTGGTGTCAGGTTTAGTATATATTTCTCATCCCTAATTGCCCTTGATAAGATTATTGTCAAGCATCTTTTGAATTGTTGAAGTCTTCCTAGAGATGGCACCAGTACAATGTTAGTGGATAGGACGCTCCAGGATTAGGACTTGGTGATGATGATGGAACAACTATATATTCCCATATCAGAGTAGTATATGTCTTGAAATGGAACTTTCAGGAAGTGGTATTCCTACAAACCTTCTGCTCTTGACCTCCTTGGTATAGGCAAGAATTCAAAACTAGAAACTAATGATATTAATGTTTGTGCTTCCTCACTTTTACATGTATATTAGCATATGTAAAGGAGGCATGAAAAGAATAAAATAATTTTGGGCTGTTTGAGCTTTAAATTTATAACTTTAATTCCTTAAGTAGTCGAGATGACTAATTCTGATGCATTTTGTAGATGATACACTCCACAGGCAGGATGTGCTGGTGGTGGAGGAAATGTATGTTTAGGGTGGTGAATGCAGTGTCAGATTGCTTTGTACTGAATGAAGTCAAGCTTTTTCAGGAAAATGGAGACACAAGAGACTACATTAGCTGAAATCCAGAGCAACAAACAAAATGCTGGAGGAACATCAGATGAAGGGTCTCGACCTAAAACATTGATTGTCCATTTCCCTCCACAGTTGCTGCCTGACTGGCCAAGTTCCTTCAGCATTTTGTGTTTCACTCTTTTTTCAGGAAAGCATGCATTTAATACTTATAGACCAACATTGATGAAAATATCCCACCTGGCTTGCTTTAAGCAACCATTGGTCATTGTTAGAACAGCTTTAAAAAACAATCAGCCTGCAAGTTGAAGAAACTGCAAGAAAAAGCTTTCTTTCACATGCAAGAATAATCCAAGGATACAATCTACATCATTGTTTTCTGCACAAAGGCTTTGCAGTTTGAGTGTCTATAGAATCTCCATTGAGTAGGAACAACCTCTTGAGGTGTCAATAAAATCAGATCTCATCACTACCACAGCTCAAGTTCCAGTTAGTTAAGATTAGTTAGAGTACAAAAGCTGCAGCTGTGCATGGTATTTCATTACAGCTTGCAAAATTTCTTAGCATATAAAGTTAAATAATTTCTTTGCAGTTTCTTGTAATATGTTGTTATTTGAATTATTTAATAGTGGTGTTACTAAGTTTCAATAAACTTTCAAAAAGAGTATGAGTTGTTCTCCTCTACAAGTCCTGGCCAGCTTTACCCTACCCAAATGAGTTCAGGACTAAACACAGATAACTGGTATCACAGAGCACCACCTACAGAATGGCTCATATCCTGAGCCCCGATAGAGGAGAAATGGAAGGCAAGTTAGAGCAGTACTTGGCAGAGAAATTCCCAATGAAAAACAAATGAGAATTATCATTATGGCTGTGTTTAACTATGACAGGTAAGAAATGATAGGAAACTCCTACTGTTAAAGAAAAATAAGAATTGAATAAAAGTGGTGCATATATTGACACTGACAAAAACATTTCAGTTAATATGAGAATATCAAGAGAAGGATGAAATGTTGCAGAAGACAGTTGACATTTTAAAGGAACAAAATGAAATATTGAAGGGAAGAGATGGACAGCTTCTGGAAAGAGGTGAAAATATACAGGAACGATGTTGCCATAGTGAGTTTGATGAATGGGTTCTTAGAGATTGGACAGAAAAAGACGCAACAATTGAAAGGCTTGTGAAAGAAATACTGGAGATTAAATAAGAGAAGGAAACAGAAAATAATTAATTTGAAACTATGTTATTTAATGTGAAGATGAGTTAAGATACAGTAATTTGGATGCACAGGCAGCTGAGCTATAACAATTACAGAAGATGGATAGTGAATGGGCAGGAAATATTAGATTGTTTCAGGACAGCAGTGATTTCCAGGTACGGCACAGACCGCAAAAGGAGGTTGGTGCACGTGTTAATCACTGAATGAAGATTAGGCACATGGGTGGCACAACATGGTGGGCCAAAGGGCCTGTATTGTGCTGTATTGTTCTATGGTTCTATGGTAAACAAAACCATTGGAGTGTGGAGGTCCAGTAATGTTGACTTGTAATGAAATGTACATTCCTTGACAATTAACGGAAGCTGTACGAAATCTAGGAACCTTAAATAGAAAGGAGGTGTGGAAGGTCACATTTGCATTTAGAAACAATAGCTGCAATGCAAGCTCTTGATAGGAATGAGGAAAAGAAATGCTTGTTGTACATTTTGGATGGGCTTACTCCAAGACAACAAGGGTGCCTGACCTCAGGTAATTTAGGATGACACAAAACAACACATTAAGGAAGTTTGTGAGTTTGGAAAAAATGACCTGTTTTAGATCATGACACAAATTATTGAGCGGAAGGAGAAACAACTGGATATGTTTGCTAACAGATTATGGTCTATTAATAATGAAATACGAGGAAGAGAGTTGGAATCAATTGGCAGGAGATGATCTTCATCGATAATCAAAGCCCCTTATAACTTGCACAGAACCTTTTACTAAAACAGCCACATCAGGATTTGATCTTATAAATCTAGACCGAATTTGAGTGTCACAGAAGTTATCAAAATAAGCAGGCGAATCCCTCATCTGTAGCATCCACAAGAGATCAGAGATTTGATCCTGCATTCGCTAGAGTTCAACTCATTTTGACTGATTATCAGAAACTACAGATAAATGGAGGCAAGCAAAGTTTTAATTAATGAAGAGAGTGTTTTAATTTTGGCAGTGACTATCACATTGTCCAGGATTGTAGGGCAAATGCGTTTATAATTCGAATTCTGTCATAAATTAGAGATCAGAAAGTGAGGAAATTTTGAGGATGCTGGAGTATTGGTTGATGTAGGGATGCTTGAATGCATGCCTTTGTATATTCAATATCTTCCAGTATTTCTTTGTGCCTTATGATTTTAAGTGTTCATAATTGTGTTTCATGCTGGCCCATGTTTAACCCCTGAGAGCAACTCCTATTTTGTATCAGAACCAAGTTTTAAAATATGATATTGGCAACTCTTGTGTTTCGTGTGTGTGCGTGCGCATGCAAACAAAGGCTGCTAGGTATTGTTAGATCTGTGCTGGGAGATTTAAATGTATCCCATGTTCTCTCTAATCTATGTTGTTTAATGTCAAGATAAGTTGCAGGCTCTTGTATCTTAAATGCATCTGCTTTTATCTTTGTCATATATCCTTTGGTATGAGTGCTGAAGTTTTATTTCACTATGGCAATTAATCTTGTAATGTTTAACAATTATTTGTACAGGTTCCTAAAGAGAACACGAGCTCGCATTTTGCTAATTTCCGTTTTAAGCACATACTCTTGTTTCCTTTTAATTTCTCTTTAGTTCCCTTTTTATTCTTCTTCCCATTGTTATCAAGATGGAAATCAGTATTGGATAAAATAAGACTTTGTTCCATAAATGGTTATGTGTAATTCTGGAAAATATTGTGCATTATAATCGACTCCTGAGTTCTCGATGAGATTCCTACTTATTAAAAATCTTGAATTGGCATTGTGGAGGGTAGCTTGAGACAATTGGGAAATAATCTCAAAAGCTGTTTTCCCAAGCAGTGTTTCTTTTCCCAAAGGTACGTCCTGACAATGATTCAGAATTTCATAAAGTTTACTAATTCTCTTTTTGATGTGGCTAGAAAAATAGATTGACTTATATCTTTATAAAGGAAGATCAAAATTGCAGTCCTGAGTGCTATTACAGTTCTGAGGGCTATTACAGACCCAGGAATGATATGTGAGTGATGTACAGTAAACAAACCCATCACAGTCACTCCAACCCATTGAGAATACCTCTGGTTCGGAGCAGAAAACAATGGATTGGGAAGGAGGGCAAATTGTACTATGCACCTAATATCAAGGAGAAATTGAGTTATTAATTTGGGGTTTATAGACGGAATGGGATAGACTGTAAAATGATGTTTTAATTATAGTGATAATTGGCTACAATTTGAAGAAGCTGCGATTAAAAAGTCTTTTCCTTTCACAAACAAAATTAATCCAACACCCAATTTACATCATTTGTTTACTCCATAGAGACCTTTGCAATCTGACTGTCAGTGGAATGTCTTTAGATTAGGAACAGCTTCTCCAGATACCAATAAGGTCCAATCTCTTCCCCATCAAAACAATTTTTCTGTGAAAATAAATGATACAGTACTGAGGTGCATGAACTTTTCAGAGCACTGTTTATTTCTTAAAGGGCAACCACCAAAGGTTTTGCGTTAATCTTTTGCCATTGGCTTTATACTTCTGTATTATAAAGGGAGGTGGGGTGGGGGGGCAGTGAGGGAGGAGTGGGAGAAAAGCCTGGGCATCAACCTGCACAGACAGGAGGTGAGGCCAGCCCTAAGGTGGGTTGCATCCAGTATTAGTTGGAGCTAATTGCATGGGAGTTGAAGTTCCAATTAGTTATGATTGTAGAGAACAAAAACTGCAGCAATACATGACACTTTATTATGGTTTGTTTCATTTATAATTATATAATCCCTTACGATATAATTCTCTCACAGTGCTTTTTGAAATATCTTATGTCACATTATTTGTTGTACTTTACATTAGCAGTAACTGTCACTAAGTTACAATAAACTTTTAAGAGTTCCGAATTGTACTGCTCTATGAGTCTTTACCCTACAGGGATAGGTTCAGTCCAAATAGTCAATAGTACAGGGAATACTACCTATAAGTATTGTTGGAGCTATACTCATCCAGGTAGGTGAATTCCCTCACACTTTTGACTTGTGCCTTGTAGCTGCTGTGGTGAGGACGTTGGAGTATCAGTAGGCGTGTGACCCACTACAGAACACCCAACTTTTATAATGAGAATTTTTTTATATGTCCAGTCTAATTTTGTTTTTTGAGCAATAGTGATCCCTGCATTGCTGATGCCAGGGACTTGTCATTCATTCTTATTATCATCGCCAAGAGGAAGTATATAAATTACCTCTTCCCCTTGATGTTGTGGGTCATGGCCTGGCACTTGTGTGGCACGAATATTAATTTCCATAATTGTCAACACCTAAATATTGCCTTAACCAAAAACTTAACTACTACTATGTATCATACCAGCAATTAAGTTTTGAAAATTGGCCATGTAATTGACAGCAAAAATGAAAGTTTTTGTTTGCAATAAGATAATAGATGATGTGTTCAGTTAAGCCAAGAAAAACTAACAATTGGAATTTAATGGAGAAACAAAGGACTGCAGATGCTGGAATCTGGATGAAAAACATTATAATGCTGGAGGAACTCAGCAGGCCAGGCAGCATCCGTGGAGAAAAGCAGGCGGTCAACGTTTCGGGTCAGGACCCTTCTTCAGGACACAATAGAATTTAATGCTGAGAAGTATGAGATAGTGAATTTTGTGAGGTGCAACATGGCAAGAGAATATGCAATAAATAGGAGGAAATGAAGAACAGGGAGGCCTTGGAGTGTATATCCACTAATTGTAAAGGTGGCAGGACTGGATAATAAGGGGGTTAAAAGGCATGCAGAATGTTTTTCTTTATTAGCTGAGGCACAGAATAAAAGGGCAGGGTGGTTATGTTACAAATGTTAAACAGTGCAAGTAATATCACAGCTTCAATACTGCACATAATGGAAAAAATGGCAGAGAAAGAAACCCTCATCACATTTAGACAAAGCATGTGTGTATCTGAACTGTTGTGAACCACAGGGCGACAGACTGAGTGCTGGAAGGTAGGATTGTCATGTAGCTCTTTTTGGAATTGCCTAGACATAAGAGACCAAATGGCCTCCTTCTGTACCATAATTCTGATGTCAGCAAAAGACATCACAAATCTGCTTTGAGGTGAATGAGATTGTGCATTTATAAATGAATACCCCATTCCTGACTGTAAGATAGAAAGAAGGCCATTAATGAAGCAGATGGAAACACTGTCCTCCAGCAACATCATGTGCTGCAATGACCTCCAATAGCCACATTTCCCTTTGTGTTATGTATAACTCCAACCATTAGAATGTTTTCTTCTTGATGACCATTAAATTATATGAGATCACCATGATGCCATGCTCAAGGCCACGGGAGCCACTTTCACCTCTACTCGACTTTTATACCCAATTTGGACAAAGACTGTAATGAAACCTGGAGCTGCATGGCCCTGAAAAACACCAAACTGAGCACTGGCGAGTAGATAATTCATGTGTAGGTGAGGCAATAATTATCCAGATTCAATTTGTCTCATTTCTTGCAGACAATGTGCCTGGGCAGTACTCATTTAACCATTGTTGGTTAAATGCTTGAGTTGTAGCTGTAAGAAGCATGTTGGCTTTCAGGCACAGTAAAAACTACAGCTGGCCCCATAGCATTTGCTGTAACCAATGCTCTTCTTGCCTATTTCTTTATAATATGATATCTTTATTAGTCACATGTACATCGAAACACACAGTGAAATGCATCTTTTACGTAGAGTGTTCTGGGGGCAGCC
>JARFYF010000104.1:87800127-87812802 GCA_030265395.1 Rhina ancylostomus | reverse complement strand
GAGGGTGCGAAGGGATGAATTTGATGGTGCAAAGGGAGGCTTTGGTGACGGAGGTGGGGATTGGTGCAGAGGGGGAGGGAGGAAGGAAGGACAAGGAGGGGAGTTGCGAAGGGGGAAATGCTGTTTGCTGCATGAATTGGAAAACTTTTACCTTGGATCTGCTGTCCTTCAAAAAAGGATGAATTTTAAACATGCACATTTTAGTGTTTTGCATTACTTTAAAGTTACATGTAACTATCTTCTGGTTAGGTTGCTGGTACTTTCATATTTAGATGAAGGCTGGTGCTTCGAATAAGAGGAAACACAGTTATGTATGTGGAGGAAAAGTTGCCATCTGTGCCAGCATGAGAGTGATTAACTGGTGGTCTGAAGCAAACATTTGACAAAGCAGCAGATATTTTTGCATTGCAAAGCTCGAATTTGTTTCCCTCTGACTATCTGACATTAGATTATTAGAAATTAGCTTGCACAGAACTGTTTAAAGGGCTGATGTGTATATATAAGGGTGAATATGACAATCAGTTTTAATTGTTTGCATTTGTGAAATTCCCTACTTTTGGATGCTGTTCCCACTGGAATCACAAAAGATTGTGTTTGGTTTTTGGCTCATGGGAGGCTTTAAAATCAGCATATCTTTTATGTGCTTTACAGTGTCCATGTTCAGCCAACCATGTGAATTTTGTTCAGCCTGTAGATTCTCTCTAATGGTTGCCTGGAAACAGCGCATAATGTTGCTTTAGATCGAAGCTTGTCTATCTGATATAGAGTGGCTTATGGTGCTGCTGTCACTTCTAAGCAAGCAATTTGTGATCCACCTGGGTAGATTACCATTCAGTGCTTCAGAAAATGCATCCACGTTTTCAATTCTCTTCGTGCTGAAATCTGGGAACTTCTGCCATTAAATAGGGTTTTGTGCAATTAATGCAGTATTTCTTTCTTCATTCTTAATGAAGAAAAGCAAATTGTGGTTTCCTGAATGGAGGATTTTTCTCAAGTGGCCAATAGAACAAATAAAAAGAAATTTTGGATGGAATGGAAGATATCTGTTTGAGCATATTGTAAGAAATTCTATCAGCTGTTGTTTATTAGATGTGTTTTTATGTTGATTGCACGGAGATTATTCTCTGATAAATGTGCACTGTAGTATATAATGAAATGCCAAGAAACATTTAATAAAAACAGCAAAATCGAAGGAGTAAGCATTTGGCCCTTTGAGCTTGCTTTGCCATTCAGTACAATCATTTATTTCAGTACCAAATTCCCATACCCCTTCATGTCTTTTGTGCTTACAAATCTGTCAATCTACTTAAATATATTCAGCAGTTTGGCCTTTACAGCCTACTATCACACAGAATTACACAAGGTTCATCGCATGAGTGAAGAAATTTCTCCACATCACACTTTTAAGTGTCTTATCCTATAATCTGAGCTTGTGACCCCCTGGTGCTAGACAATTCAGATAGCAGAAACACTCTCCCTGCATCCAGTGTTTCAAGCCCTGTTGGAATTCTGCTAGTTGCAACAAAACCTCCTTTCATTCTTCTACACTCTAGTGAAAATGGATTACTCCAGTCAAATAAGTCACTCCCCGTATGACAGTCTTGCCATCTCAGGAATCAGTTCATTAAACATTTGTTGTACTCCTTTTACGGCAAGATCAAAGCTGCACAAGATAGACCAAGTGTGGTCCTCACCAAGGGTAGTAAGGCAAACTTCCTCCTGCACTTAAAACCCCATGCATTGAAGGCCAACATACCATCTGCACCTTAATTTACTGCCATATTTTCTTGCTTGTATTCAGTCACTAGTGTATGAAGACACCCAGTCTATCACCATTTTAATATATTTTTCTCATTCATGTTATGCTGTATCAGAATTTGTTTTTCTAACCCTTGCTCACCTCAGGCTTGTGTTCACAACACAACAGCTTCAACTTCTCACACATTACTAACAAACCTACTGACGTGAAAAAAACAGATTGCTGGTTTGTACTAGTTTTTATTTACAGATTCCTCTCAATTCATTGTTTCTTTTCAATAAACTAAGTAGAAACATAATTTGTGTGTTGTTTTGTTCATGACAGAAATCTTGGGCTCTCTTCCACTAATTTACTATTATAAAAATAGCAGTATTTAAAAATAATTCAAGTAATGTAAATAAGTAATATAAAGCTG
Organism: Rhina ancylostomus; assembly: GCA_030265395.1. Lineage (NCBI taxonomy): Eukaryota > Metazoa > Chordata > Chondrichthyes > Rhinopristiformes > Rhinidae > Rhina > Rhina ancylostomus. Next base: position 87,810,628 of record JARFYF010000104.1, on the reverse strand, counting down.
CATTTGTGCCTTCATTTCAAACAGCAGTAGTTCTACAATTTTCTTTTTATAGTATAATTTTGACATCAATACCTTATCTTGGGTATTGATTTAATGCCAGAAGTTGTTAATTGGCAAGGTACATTAAATAAAGAACAGCTAGTGTATGATGCTTTTGCCATACCACACTTTATGCTTTTCCTCCCCCTGACTCTTAATAGCATATCATGCTGTGGATAATTGTAAGGGGAATATGCCCAAGGCCAATTTAAGAATAGAAACTATGGGAGATTTCTCTTTGACCTTTGCCATTGTTCAGACAGGTATTTGCAGATAATTGAGTAACACATTTCCCCAGTAGTATACTCAAATCAAAAATTTGTTCAACTCCCTTTTGAATGTTTGAGAAAGAAATGGTGGTGCTAGGCTACATAACCATCTATTATAAATACAACTAGAGACTGGAAAAGGCCCTCTCCTGTACATGATGCTTTGTTTCACACAAGATATGCACAGTGTTCCTCCCCCAAGTCATTAGGAAAGCATAACTAATTTGGATGGGAAAAATAATCAGGAAAATTCCTTTGACCTCTGTCTCCAAAAATGATGGAAACTTATTTAAGAGATCTGTCCTGATAATTCTGTGGCGCTCCAACCTTCTTCAAGAGGTGATCTTGGCTCCAGATTAAAATGAGTCTAAATGTTACTTGATGGAAATCCATCCATGAAGCTGTCACCAGAAATCTGTTCCAAAGGATTGGAATTTTCTGGGAGAAAGAACAATGTCCTGACTTAAGCATAAATTTGGATTTGTACAGTGTAAAATTGTGACCCTGGTCCTCCATACCTATTAAATTGAAGCAAGATGCCAATTTATATACAATTTATGACTCTTAACATGATCACTTTTCCAAGTCTGTGCTTTTCTATTGAATCCCACCCCTATTAGATTCAAATTATTTCATCTGATAGCTCCCTTTAGATAGTGTTGTGCAATAGGATATTTTAGTGTGTCTTGCTTTGATAATCATGTTGTTAATAGTAATAGTGCAAGCACCACCAATACCCAAATAATATATAGTATGCATTATGACATTTAGTTGGTATGCAAACCGGAACAAATCCACCATTATCAAATTGGAACGGGACTTCGTCCTTGCATGGAGAGCTGAGTGTTTAGCTGCAGCAAATGTCCAGCATTTGTGCAATTAAAAGGATGCAATCAGTTTTGGGTTTATCGTAGATTTGAAGCAGAGTTGTACAGAAATTCTCTTTTGAAAATCTCATCACAATTTCATTCGACTTTAAGTAGTGAGGAGGTTGAGGTTAAGATTCTATCTTGGCTATTAAGCTTTAGCCAGACTTATTGCAAATATGGACGTTTGATGGCTGTTCCTTTTCGTCTTAATAATGCTGTGGAGAAATTGGAGGGCACCAGAGTAGTACTATTGAGATGAAAATAGTTTTCCAATTTGCACTTAAAGGAGTAAGAATTTCAAAGACTCTTCCAAAAGTGCCGTGAAGGAGACATGACACATTCAGGTACTGAAGCTGTTGAGCAAATGCAGAGCTGTTTCCAGCCTCTTTTTCAACTCGTTCAAATTGTGGCTGGGAATATCAGTAATATCTTAGTATTTAGGTTGCTGCTGCACATCAGAAATTATGCAAGCTCTCCTGAAAAAGAGCAAAGAGAGTGCATGCTCCTGCATTTGCTAGGATTATGGACTTTCTGATGTGGCAGGGAGGCATTGACTGAACCAACTTTGTCTTCAGGTACAAAATGAGAATCCTGAAATATTCCACAACCACAGAGACTCGTATTCCCTGAATGCACAGCTGGTCTACAACCATATATGGAACATTGTCATAGCTATGGGGCAATCATAAGTTAATTTTGTGCCAGACGAGGCTAACTGCTTGGAGAAAAGGGTGATCTTTTTACTGGTTTGCTCTTGACTCTTCTCTGAAGCCCGTGAATTTCCTGTATTCTTATTAAGCAGACCAATGATATCCTTAAGCCATTTTTATAGGGTAAGATTATCATCTGATGACAGTTTTCCAGAACACATTTAGACAGGCTGAGTACTTCCAGCTTTTAAAGCATTTCAAAGAATGTTTTCCTTTATTATATATTTTAATGCATGCACAAATCTTTCAGTAAAACTTTCCTCCCATTATAAGTCCATTACCACCCACACAAAGCATTCTAATTTATTTTTACTCTGCAGTATTTTACCTGCTCTGATGCATGTACATAGCCACAAGGGAGTTGTTCTTGCCTTGAAGAATAATTCACTGTTGGAATCTTAGTTCTGAACCTAATTTAATTTTTGTTGCTGTTCGTGTTGTGATTTCTTGAGTTATGCCAGTAACTATGTCTTTCCTCGTATGTCAACGTTTTTAAAATAACCCAAATTTGGAAGGGTTGAAGCAGTAACAATTGTCAGCTCCTATGCTATGTACATTTTTTGAAACCACTGTATTTGGTTTGAAAAGCTGAATGCTCCTAGCCAGTAAATTTTCTTCCTGACAAATTGTGAACATATCTTGCAAAATTTATTGGTTCAGTTCAACCTAATTGAGTTAGATTTTTGATAACGGGCTATGAGTTTCAACTCTAGCTTTTTATGCGTTTATAGTAAATTACTGATAATTGTTATCAATCTTTTAATTTTAGGTCTGGGAGATAATTTGAAATGATTTTAAATTTCTAACCTTAAGTGTCTTGGTGGTAACATTATCTCTGCAATGAAAGGATGTGAGTTGAAGCCTCTTTATAGGATAACAGTACAGAATGCTGTCTTTTAGATGTTAAAGCAAGACTCTGCAAAACTGTTAGAAACAGGATTTGGCTATCAGGCCCTTGTAGTTTGTTATGCCATTCGCTTAGTTCATGAGCTGATTTGTATCTCAACACCATTTACCTCCATTTCATTCATGCCCTGTAATAGTCCAAAAATCCATTGATCTCATTATTCAGTATTTCCATTGACTGCTCCCGTAGGCTTTTTGGGGAGAGCTTCAGGTTCCCTCTACTCTTTGTGTAAGGGAATGGTTTGTGATTTTACTTCTGACTGGTCTGGCTGTAATTTTAAGGTTGTGTTATTCTGTATGTCCAAGTTCTCCACCAGAGAATTTTTTTAGCCTATTCCGGATGCTACTCTAAACATCCTGTTAAGGTTAATCTACCCTCATATCTTACACTCAAGTGATGGCAAACCAATCTAATGCATTCTATATAGCAGGCTTGGTCTTTAACCACAGCTATCACTTTAATTAATCTGCACTGCTTCTTGCCAAGTCCAGTATGCCTTCCTTGAGATAAGGTGTCCAGAAATGAGCACAGTACTTCAGAGAGTGTTGCCAAATGTACAACCAATGCATGTTCTGTCTCTCTTTTAATTTTGCTCCCCTTGTTGTCAATGCAATGTTATCTTTTTGATTTTAGTACCTGTTTGCTAGTTCTTAATAATTTGTGGACACAGACATTCATACATCTCTTGAGCCTGTTCTGTCTTCAGCGTCTTCCTGGCTGATCTGCAAACTAATTCCAATTTATCTGCCTGTCCCCTTTGGTTAACAAAAATCCATCAATCTCAGGTTCAGTGTTAACAACTGATTTGGCATCAATGACCACTTTTGACAAGAATTTCAGTCAAGTTACCCTGTAATCTTCTAGGTTCCAGGAAATCCAACATGAGCTTGGAATCTCTCTGCATAATTAAACCCATTGAGTGTCTTTTGCCCCAGTTCCTGGTTTCCCACCATTCAGAAAGAACTTTCATCTTGGATCCAGAGTGAATACTTGGAATTCAACACTTACAGAAAACTTTGATCATCTGATTATTTGGAAATCCCAAAAGTTTGGCTTCTGGTTCGCTGCGTCCCATTTCCTGTGCTCCCTTGAAATGCACCAGGCGAACTGGCAAACTTACTGTGTAACCACAAAAAAAGTGAATTAAGATTGTGTTGGGTAATAATAGTAGGAAAATCTGCTAGTGTGACACCACCAACATCTCGAGAGTGCCAGATTATCAGAATTTTACTGTGTCATAGTTTTACGCTTTGTAACTTCCCTGTTTTATCTCCAGCAGGTTGTGTATGTCAATTTAATGTCATCTGTAAATTTTACAACTATTAAGCCAAGATATTGATAAGTATGATGAAAGTCTGATCTTTGGAGAACATCATTGATGTGTGCCTTCACTAAGAGGCATTTCGTGAGACGCATGAAATGTCCATGTTTTCCAGGGTCATGTGAGCCTTTATTGTCAGAGGCCAGTGTGGTGCAGCAGGGGAAGTTTGGATAACCTTTGTCTCATGGTTATTGAATTCAAGAACCAAGCTCTCGTATGCTTCAGTGAGTGTGTCAGTAACGGTAGAGCTTGGCCTCTGAATGCACGCAAATGCAACAGTCATTTACATACCACAACTTAACTACCCATTACAATTTCACCTGCACCTAGGCAAACACTTTCCTTTGCTGCACATTTTTCTGTGAATAGTTGTAGCTTTGTCTTGATGTTCCTTGAGTCTTTTTATTGCTCTTAATGGATTTTTGATTTTTTTTCATTGATCTGCAAAACTAAGGTGGACATAAAACATCCTGTGGCACTTCTCAGCGAAGTGAATTCCTCCTATATCCACAGATACCCTCTTCCCCACCTGTTGTGTTTCATTCAATGTGTCTAAAAATGATTAATAGACATTTTGTGTGAATAGGCTGCCAAATATGTCCAAAAAAGAAAATTTGAGTATGTTTAAAAAAAAATTAAAATTTTCAGGAAATACAAGATTATGTAGCACTATGTAGCAAAGTTTCTTAATACTTCAATAAAGAAAGTATAGTTAAAAATGAAAACAAAGTTGGGGAATTTCAAACCTGATGGTTAACATAGGCCATATTAATTAGTTAACATAATTAGTTTGGAATTTGGAACTAAAAGCCAAAGCAGCAATCTCAAATTTCTGGTAACAAAAGAGTATTTATAACTTTAATCATAACATTTCTTTTTCTATTTCATAATTGTAACATTTTAGATTCTCTTCAATTCCATTGTCACCTCAAGGCTCAACTTCAATGCCCATCTTACCTACTGAGATGCATCCTCTGCAAGTTATCCAGCACTCTCTGACATGAGGGTTGACTCAATCATGCCCTTGGTTCTTAGTGCCCTCCTCTAATTCTTTGTCTTACCAAGCATCCTAACACCTCACCTTCCTTAGTCTAACTTGTACAACCTCCTGCTCTGTGCCCCTTTTGATAATCTTTAATCCTGTCACTTTTGCATCTCTTCAACTATTGGATATTCAGCAACGTTGGACTTGCTGATTTCCCACATTATACTCTGCCATTTCACTATAATTCTCCCTTTCTTTGAAAATCATCTTGCCGCAGTGTTTTCCTTCACAAATGAAAGCAGAAGCTTGTTCATTTTTTTGCTTGTGTGGAATACACTAGCATTATGTTGAAATTGCAGTGAGGAAATTGGCTGCTCGTCATAACCTGTCTGTCATTTTTTAGCTAGACTTAATAATATGAACCTGACATCTTTGCATGTCTCTGTATCTCTGTTTGCATTTATTTCCAAACCAGCCTATTCTGAAGTATTGATGCAGTCCTTGCCTTAAATCAATATTTAAGTGAATGCACAGCTGCACAAGACTGTGTATTTAAAAACAACTTATGCTCTATAACTTAAATTTATTGTATTTCACCATATATATCAAATCATTCTAGTTGCAATCATTGACTCAGGACTTTGTCCATTATGACATGTTCCTTCGGAATTTTAAGATGTCATAGGCACAGTAGTGTAGCGGTTAGCGTAACGCTATTACAGCTTCAGCGACCTGGGTTTGATTCCGGCCACTGTCTGTAAGGAGTTTGTACATTCTCCCCGTGTCTGCGTGGGTTTTTCTCCAGGTGCTCCGGTTTCCTCCCATATTCCAAAGACGTACGGGTTAGGAAGTTGTGGGCATGCTATGTGGGCACTGGAAGCGTGGTGACACTTGTGGGCTGCCCCGAGAACATTTTACGCAAAAGGTTTATTTCACTGTTTATTTCAATGTAAATGTGACTAATAAAGAAATCTTATCTCTTAACTTGATTCTAGGGAGCATTGTATTTTGTCTGTTATGTTCTTTCCATGACTTTTGTTATCATCCTTTGACATGCAGCTCAAAATTGGAATTATCCACTTTTATACACCAAGTATAATCATTACATTTTTAACTGAAATGTACCATCTCACATTTGCTAAGATTGAATTGCACCTGCCAGTTCTGTTCTCCCAATGTCAAAGCCAATCTATACTACATCATATCAATGTAAGATCTCTTTATTTGGTGGTAAAGAAGGGATTCTGGGAGCTTGGATGAGATGAAGGTTATTAGTCAAGAACACAAGGAAATAAAATTTCAGGTTACAACTGTCAATCATTTTGCAAGATTTGGTGTTATTTTGACCTAAAGCACTTCCCAATAGCTTTGCAGTTATAAATATGTTTCAGAATAATTGGGTTCCTGCTTCTAGCTTGCATCTTTATTTGCTGCTTTGTAATTATTAGAACCAGATCTTTCATGTTGATATCGTCTCAACCTCAAGAGTGGATGGGTAGTAAGACAGTTTTTTTTTTAATCAACTGGAGTTCAGTGGCTGAAGCTTTAGGAACTTGTAAAAGCAATTAAAAGGTTCAGTCTTACAGTACATGATGTGGTTGCCATAGTTGCTCCTGCAGCAAAGTCGGAGGTGGTGATGTCAGTGAGAATATAGGTCTGAAGCCGGTGTTCACAGTACAATGACTCACTCATTTCAAAAGGAGCTGACAGTCCCTCAGCACCCTCTCTTTCACACTTAAATCCTTTGAAGAGAATGCATCCTTTTCACTGTAAGTGCTTTATGTTCAATGTTCTTCATGTATTTTTTTTAAATTGTTGTATATTATCTGCTATTCCTTTTCACATTGTACATGGGAATGCACTGAACCTGAGTTTTGTATTTTGTGATTTATAATCCAAAGACCTTGAAACTGTTGAAAAAGCATACTGTATTATTAAGATCGGTGGGCGTTCTTTAGTTTGTACAGCAGACACGTCATGGGTCTGATCAGTTTAATCTCATAAAAAATTATTGTGGTCATGATCATTTATGCTAATGTTCCAAGGCTGCAGATATAACTGTAAGCTCTTTGAGTGTTTAAATAGTCTGATGGTCCTAAGGCATTTCAAGGTTGGGTAAGGTCCGATAATCTATATATGCAGATATTTTTTAATCAACGATAAAATGTTACAGAATGGACCAATAAAAAAAAACAGGTACAAAACCAAAAGAATAGGGTAAATAATAGCAGAAAATGCAGGAAATATTTAGGTGACGCAGAGTCTGTTGAGAGTGAAATAGTTAATGTTTCAGGTTGATTGACTTTCATTAAAAGGAAAAAAATAAAATGCTGATAAAAGCTGGAGAGGAAAGTGAGCACAGGGAGGTTAAAATCATGCTGAAATGTTTGGATGTATTTTCCTCTTATTGCATATCTCCAATTTACATCTCATCCAGACAGAATCAGCTGTGATCAACAAGCCTTCATCCTCACTCGGCCAACAACACTGCACTTTTACCATTCAGTCTCTCGTTGTCCACCCTATCACAGTCCCATTATCTTCCCTCTTTGTAACTTAAAAGAATGTTTGATATCTAAATTTTCTAGTTCTGGTAAGTCATCCATTGGTCAGTCTGACCTGAGTGTGTTTGTGTTATTTCATATTTCCAGCAGCTGCAGTTTCCTGTTATATAATAACAGGATTCCACTGGGATGCTGGATAAAATTGGTGCTTTAAAAATGACATGCTGCCATTCTATAATACACAGACTTTTATCCCCTGCAGATTTATCAGCACAACTACTTTCAGTAATTTATATTGGATTATTTTATCATCAGATAATATTTTTCATTAGGGGATATATTAAGGGTTAATGTCTGGTATTGATTGGATTTGGTAAACAGAGGTTTACATTTGTATTGGACCCTTCAGACTGTAGGTTCTCCCAGTGTAGGTACTTCCAAAGCCAATGATGTTTTTGGAAATGTAGTATCCATTTTTCATATACTAAGATACCACAATTAGCAATGATAATAATCAGATTATTTATTTTTGTAGTGTTGATTGAGGGATAAATATTTGCCACGACTCCTGCTCTTTCTCAAAATAGGTCCATTGTATTTTTTGCATTTGCTTGTAGGTGGAATGTTTTTAATAGGTCCATTGACAGAATCCCCTTTTAGATTTGAAACAACATAGAGATTTAGATTGTGCTTAGTCTCTGCTAACTTCTAGAGTTTTCAGAGTACATTGACCAGGGACAGATACATTGGTGAACATTGTATTTTCCTCAAAGAAAATCCCTCTGAAGATTTGCACTTTTCCCTCCTGGTCTATTAACACCAGAATTATGTGGACATGACATTTGAGAAGGCTTGTAAGTTTAAAAGTTTACCTCTTGTAATTGCTCTTATGATTTGTGAATATTCTCAGCTCTGAAGGGAGTGAATATACTCAGCAGCCTTTCATATATTGCTGAGTGTATAAGGCACAGTAATATATTCTTTTGTTTCTATGTTGTAGAAATCCTGGCTTGTTTCAGTGATTGCCCTGGCAGTGTTTTTCATAAACTGAATTTTTGTTTCTAAATAATTGTTTTAAGTGTACACTTAAAGTATTAGTTATATATCCAGGAATGCTTCTGTTCCTGTTTCCTGCTTGCACATGAGAAATTGAAAAATATTTTTGGGGGAGGGGGTGGGTAAAAATAAAATCTTTAGTCTTTTTGATGAGCCTGCCATGTGGGACCTTGTCGAAAGTCTTCCAGAAATCTATGTAGCCTATATCAAAAGCACTGTGCTCATGGACTCTGTTAATTCCTCAAAGGATTCCATCAAATTTGTTGGATGCAATCTTGTTTTAACAAATTCAGTGACTGTTCCTGATCACTCCGTACCTTTATAAATTGAGGTATATTCTGTCCATTAAAGTTGACTCCAGCAGTTTCCCAACCACTTAATTACTTATTCCTTTCTCCCATCTTAAACAAGAATACAAAATTAGTAGCCCAACAATCCCCTGCCATCATTCCTGTAGCCTGTTGGAATTCAAAAATTGAAGTCGGAGCCACTAAAATTTCCTCTCTTGACACTTTTAATAGCCTGGGCCCATTTCATCTGGGCCTTGGGGTTTATCCATTTTCAAAGATGATAAACCCTCAATGTCATTTTTTTACTGTATTTATTTCTGCCAATATTTAATGTTCATTTCTCTTGAGTACATTTGCTTACATAATCATCCTCCTAACATTGTTGATGATGATTTATCAAAGGATCATTCCCTAACCAGTTGATTCATTTTCAACTAATAATATTTAATGATTACTTTTTGACCCTGCTATGATATGTAATTTAACCTGTTATTTAAAAAAAATCAAGATTCTAATTCAAGATTAATCACTTTAGGTTTGTTAATGTTATTGGGATTAGTCCAAAAACATAGTCATCTTGAGCCAAGACTTTGATCTCATTGATAGGGTGCTGAGGGTTAACTTCCATTATCTAGTGAGGAGAAGCAAGCGATCCATTTATTTAAATCTAATAAGACTATTGGAGAGCTACAATGGCTCCCCAAGTTACAGATGGCCTGACTTACGGAAATTCGATATTAAGCAAATTCTCCCATGCATTTTTCAAGATGATAAAATATTTCATGGTATTCAGTAAGAACTGGATGGATACAGTACATATTCCATTAGTTTAATTATGGTAGTGTATGGGTGAATATTTGATGAAATGAAAAAATTATAGCAAGTGTATGTAGAGTAATACAATATGGATAGCTATAGAAAACATGCTCTTTCTGACTTAGGAAGAAATCAGCTTACCTACAGTACTCAAGAATGGAAAGCTTGCGTAACCCAGGGACTTCCTGTACATAATTATTCCTGTATGTAGTTATTGCTGATGTATCCATATTTCATGGTTTTTCTGTCAGATAACAGTGCGGCACATTTTTAACCTGTGAGGGAAACACAGATTTCAGTTAAGGTAGCAACCTGATGAAATGTTTATATCACTTAATATATTTTTCCATGACAATTAATGGTTTTTGCAGGCTGGAGTTATCTTACACCCACTACTGTCTTGGTAGAAAGAAATGTCATGTCTGCAGATGCTTGAAATCTGGAGCAACGCACAAAGGAGCTGGAGGAACTCTGGTCAGGAAGTATCTATGGAGGGAAATGGACAGTAGACATTTTGGATCGAGACCCTTCATCTGGACTGGAAAGATAGAGGGGATATAGTTAGTGTAAAAAGATGGAGGGAAGAGGTGGAGCAAGAGCTGGCGGGTGATAGGTGGATGATGGTGAGGAGGGGTAATAGGCAGATGAGGGAGGGAAGAAAGTGGGGATGATGTCAGAAGCTGGGAGGAGATAGAAGGAAGTGACAAAGGAGTGAAGAAGATGGACTCTAATAGA
>JARFYF010000104.1:87757373-87768355 GCA_030265395.1 Rhina ancylostomus | reverse complement strand
CTAACCCACCCTTCCACATCCTCATCCAAGTCATTTATAAAAATCACAAAGAGCAGGGGTCCCAGAACAGATCCTTGTGGAACACCACTGGTCACCGACCTCCAGGCAGAATAGGCTCCATCTACCACCACCCTCTGTCTTCTATGGATGAGCCAATTCTGAATCCACACAGCCATGTTTCCCTGGATCCCATGCCTCCTGACTTTCTGAATGACCCTTCCATGAGGAACCTTATCTAACACCTTACTAAAATCCATATACACCACATCCCCACTGCTCTACCTTCAATGGGCTTTGTCACATCCTCAAAGAATTCAGTCAGGCTCATGAGGCACGACTTGCCCCTTACAAAGCTATGCTGACTGTCCCCAATCAGCCTATGCTCCTCCAAATGCTCATAAATCTTGTCTGTAAGGATCTCCTTCAGAAGGATGCATTGAGCACGAAATTTCCACCTCCTCATGTTAGTGGTTATGGCATCTGTTAATTAAAAAAAAACTTAGACTAATGAAAGTGGGGGAGAAAAATGATAATTGTTCAGTGGAATGTTACCTTTTAAAACCATCTGAAACGATTGGTTTCATACAAACTCAAACACACCTTCGTGTTAGAGTTATATCTTATTGATGATGCTCAGTCTTGAAATACTGAAGTGCCTAAGACATGGTAACAAACTGCAAGATTTCCTCTCTCCCAAGTTAAACACTATTGTATGCATTCTCTTTTTGTTGCAATCATCCTAACTTGAGAAAAAGGGGTGATTCTTTTAGTGTTGTTTTTGACAATAATAGATTATGAATGCCAAACATTGTACTTGGTATGTTAGAGCTGCATCTAAGTGTGCATGACAGTGGCCTGATTTGATTTGGTGTAAAATTAAAACATGGGAGTAAATTTGCTGTAGAAGTGAACTTCATGGACTGTCATGCTTACTGGCATTGTCGGTAAAGGGGAGAAGTCTCACTGTTATCCAGGTAATATCTCCTACCAATGTTGCTTATTTGGAACTATTTTATGCATGTTTTAGCCAAACAATCAACTGCTCCTTGAATACTGTTTCACCTCAACAAGAAACAAGAAAGTGAATAAGGGTGGGTCAAATCTCCTGACATTAAATAGAATAAACTAAAGAGGTCTCACCTTTCTTCAAATTTCAGTGTTTTATGCACTAATGCTACTGGAAATTTTGAGGTATTCTTCCTACAAAGCAGAGAAGACTAAATTTCACTTTGGATAATCCGGCAGTAATCAAGATAGTATATTTCCATCTTAAAGCATTGCTATCTTTAATATGTGCTATTTCCTAGGCCTTTGTTTTCGTCCCTTATGTTTGTCTGTGCATTGACTACAATGCTAAGAATGACAAAGGTATTGTAATGTGGAAAAATATTTTCCTCTGAATTATTTCAAATTATTTGTGGAAAGTTTGAGAGACTCCACGAGTCAACATCACTCTTTGCAGAGCTAATTCTGTTGATGTCAACGAACATTTGAGTCAAGCTAGATAAATTGCCATTAGTTCCATAGTAAGTGTGAACTTTAAAAGTATGATGCAAATGCTGTTGCAAAACTCAGATAAATTTAATATGCACTAGGTTGCCTTTGTTCTGTAATATAAGTGCATCCTTGAGTAGTTCCGGCAGTTTAATGAGGTGCACCTTATTGTTTCTAAACCCATGCTGACAGCTCCCTATGGTCTGTTATTTAAATGAGTATTAATACTATCTTTTTTAATGCTCTCAAACCATTTTCCTCACTGCATGTATTAAGTTAATGGGTCTATAATTTCAAGATTTATCTCTTTTTATGACCATTGGTATACTGTTGAGGCTCAGGTGCTGCTTTGCTATTTAAGGATTTTATTTTTAAGAAGATTGTTAACCAAAGTCTGCACTCCCTCAATACCTTATACCTCTCAATACCATTCTGAGCTGTATTCCTTGAAAGCATTCCATTCATGCATTATTTATGTAAGCATGCTATAAATTCTCAGCCGTTTCAAAAAAACTGATTTTAAAAATCGCATCAATGCATTTTCTAGGATCCCATCCTAAACTAGAATTTATTTTTGAATGAAATCATCAGGTTTTGACAAGATAATGGTATCCCATTTAAACTACAACTGTGCCACCTTATAACAGGATTAACTAACAAAATGGACTTGGGACCTTTCAGTTGTTTTTCAGATTGACCAAATATCGATGCGAATGACTTAGTTGAAAGTTTAGGAGAAGAAAAAAGGGAGTTAAGAGCAGTGAGGGTTTGAAATTCATGAGAATGGACTTTTCTCAGCATATTATGTACAAGTCTTAAGAACAAAAGAGGACAAGACTCAGACAAGTGACAGGCAACGAGTTTAGAAATCAGAGCTGGAACAATGCAAGGTACTTGAAAGAAAAGGAGTGAGAGAGGGAACAATGTGTTGATTTAGTGATGTGAGCCGCTGGGGTAATTCATAAAAAGTAATGCCAGGCAAGAATCAAAATGTAAGGCAAGTTTCAGACAGAACTGAGTCACCAGTGCAGTCATCCATAAATAGATCGTGAATGGCAAGGGCTTTGCTCAAGTGAGACCCATCTGGAAGGATATGCAGAGAGACAGTGATTGTTGATCATATGTCAGAATCTGAGGAACATTTCTAGGTTGGATGAATGGGCCAAAAAAGAAGTTGATAAATTTAGCTTCCAAGAAATTCACTGATCGGAAATTTTGACAAGACCTTTGAAGTAATTGAGATTGCTGCTCACCAGCAGGCAGTGATGTCTGTCATGATGGTTTTGTTGGAGAATGTTAAGAAGGACAAAGTACTTTTGAGCATTTTTGAGAAGACAAAATCTGAGAAGTTGTGATAAATTAGAGAATGAATTACTTGCAAAGCAATAAATGGATTGCAGAAAAAGCAGTAATTAACATTATTAAAAGCCCACAAGAACGAAGAAACAGACTTCATTTATGTTTTTTTTTAACTGCATCCATGTCTCATCCTGGCTCTTCCCCTGACCTGACCCTCATCTTTGTTCCTTGAAGTCCAGTGGATTTTGTTTGCAGGCCATCCAGACAGATCATTGCATACATAAGTACAGCGAGGTAGTACGAGAGGAAAAAAAACAATGCAGAATATAGTTTTGGAATCACAGAGGAAGTGCAAACGCAAGAAAGACTGCAGATGATGGAAATCTGGAGCAGCACACAAAACACTGAAGGAACTCAGTGGGACAGGCAGCATCTATGGAGGGAAATGGACAGTTGACGTTTCAGGTCAAGACCCGTCTTCTGGACTGGAAAGAGAGGGGTGATAACCATTGTAAAAGGGTGGGGGGAGGAGGCGGAGTGAGACCTGGCAAGAGAGTGCAGGGCAGGGAGACATATAAAGTGCAAGGGCCATGACGAGACAGACTGAGAGATTAAGAGATCATCTCTATTGTACAGGAAATCCATTTAAGAGTCTTATAACAGCAGGATAGAAGACGTACGAGCCATGGGGGTACTTGTTCTCAAGCTTCTGTATCTTCTGCCCGATGGGAGCGGGGAGAGAATGTCCAGGGTAGGCGTGGACCTTGATTACGTTAGTTGCTTTCCTGAGGCAGTGGAAAGTGTGGACTGAGTCAATGGAGGGGAGGCTGGTTTTTGTGACAGACATGGCTGCATTCACAACTCTCTGCAATTTCTTGTGGTCTTGGGCAGAGCAGTTGCCATACCAAGCTGTGATGTACCCAGATGGGAAGCTTTCTGTGATGCATCCATAAAAATTGGTGAGGGTCAATGGGCACATGCTAAATATCTTTTGCCTTCTGAGGAGGTATAGGTGCTGATGTGCTTTCTTAGCCATAGTGTCTATGTGGCTGGACCAGGACAACTTGATAGTGACATTTACACCTATTTATTATTAGATATTTCATAGAAATAACTATGAAAGATCTAGAGGTGTGATTACCTGCCTACTAAAAGGAAGCTGTTCTAAAATTGAAATAAAATCTGAATATGTTTTATCCTCATTGGACTCAAAGGGTTACAGACTGAGAACAAGGAAATAAATAAAGGAATTGGTAGCATTTGAATTCTTATAGTAAAACACAACCAAAATCAATTTGCAATTTACTGATTGCAAATTGCATTCTTATTTTGTAAAGTTTATATTTAGATTAATATGCTTTCTCTAGGTAGCCTGGAATGATTTCTTTGGTATCAAGTTGATTTTATTTGGAAGGACATTAGTATTTTGCTGCTTCTTTGTAATAAAATAACAATGGTCAGAATGGTATTCCTGTAATCAGTTCAAGTTAAAACACAATGATTGAGCTGTAGCTTCTGAAAATACAATAATAAGAAACCTCTGCAGGGATTTGCTGAGATCTAATGGTGTAATGGTTTAGTCATACGCTATCTGTTTTTCTTTTAACAGATTCCATCTGAATGAATGCTGAAACCAGTCTATGTGTTGGCAATCACAGATTGTGAATGATGATCTGAACCTCAGTACTTAAACGAGGCCTGTTCCTCTGGGGAAAACTCAGTTTTGTTCTGTTACCTATTCTCTGAATGAGGCATCTGGATGAGAAGAACGGTTAAGAATTTTTTGTTCACTAATAGATAGGACAAAGAAGCTTCATACGCCTGACTGATTTATAGTGCGTCACCTTTTAGACCGATGGACTGACAATCGCTATGTCTGCAGTGCTGCTGATACCCAAGCTCTGAATCCATGCTGCTGAAGGATTCTCTCGTTCATAGCTGAAAGAATTGCACTGCTTTTCCTTTCAACAGAAGCAATAGAGTGGACATGGCTGCTTTCATTAACAAATTACTGTTGGTATTTCTAATCCTTCAGAACAGATGTATGTGTCATGAAAGCACGTACTTTCTCTTAAAGAGGTAGGTGTGAGTATAAGGCCGTGCTTTGTTAATTAATGTATTCACATACTCCTGCTTCACTTTTTAACAGAAATAAATTCTTCAGTTGTACTCAATGGAACCATTTGAACAACTATTTCAAAATTTGCTGTGCAAACTATCTTATGTGTGAGAATGGTAATGTTCATTCTTTTTCCAATTTTATGAAAGCTCTTTTGTTATGTAGGAAAGTGTGTTCTAATTATAAACTATTTAATTGACTTGTGTATACTTCATTAGATCTACCTAGAATCAATTTTACATATTTGTTTTTCTCTGTAAGTTACACATTGTTTACTTGAATGCAAGAATTCATTTTTTTTTGTTTAAAAGGTAATCTTGTTTCTCTTTAGACATCAACAGATCCCACAGGCATTACAATCAGATTGTCCCAAAAGTGGACATCTAGAGATTTCACCAAACTCTCCGAACTTTAAGCTTGAAGTTAGAATGCCTGGAGTAACACCTGTGACGGTTGGTTTCAAATAAATTAATTAGCATTGTCACTCATGTTGTGCTGCTTAGTGTATTACTGTGTACTTATTAGAGTGGCTTTGTATGCAAGTTTACAGAATTAAATCTTGTTTCACTAATTGTAGTACTTCTCTAAAATTTCCAGTAGGCATGCTAAATGTTGGATGTTAATGAAACTGCTGTTTTTCTTTATTATCTTCTATCTGTAGATTTATCCTTGGGTCTTTAATTATCAACAACCTGCTATCATTCAGTAACCTTTTTCCACATATTTGCTGAAAAATTGCCAACACTACCTCCTGACTCTTCTACTGTCTCTATATTGTCAGCCATTAACTTTGGCCATTATTAAGAATTGTGACCTTGCCACAGATTATCCCTTTGCTTGGCATCAGACTATTCACAATCTTGTCCCCAAGATGCCACACATCTATGGCCACATAAAGGAGGCAATACATGCCAAGTCTGGCTCTGTAACAGTGGTAGTGACAATTCAAAGCGGCAAGTTGCCTGATTCCATGTCTACTTTAGATCATCTGCTGTTGAAATTCCAATCCATTGCCTTGGAGCCCTCGAGACTGGATTACTCCAATACATTCCTGGTTGATCCCACACAGTCTCCTTAAGTAAACTTGAGGCCACTGTAAACTCTGTAGTCCTAACTCACACCAAATTCTGCTTACCCATTCTTTCTGAACTTACAAAACCAATCTCTTCAACTTTCTCAGATATTTCCACTGCACATTTCTGGCCTCTTGAGCATCCTTAATTTTAATTGCTCATCATTGGCAACTTCCATACTGTAAGCTCTGGCATTACCTCTCTAAATTTCTTCATCCTTTTACCATTCATTACCTTTGGCTAAGCTTTTGATCATTTGCCTTGATATGTATCTTTTTGATAACAATCCTGAGAAGTGTCTTTGCTTGTTTTATTACATGAAAGATACTAAATAGTTCTGCTGATGTTAATCTAAAACTATTCACTAGTTTTGTTTTAATTTGCATCCTTTTTTGTGCAATCCTTACTGTAAGTGTCATTATATACAATATGTGGTTAAACATTTATCTTAGGAGTTGTTATTAAGCCTATACCAAGGTACTGCCTGTCAGATAATAGTTCTCGTGGCAATGGGCCAATGATTGGGATCTCAAGGGAAGAGAAATGAAAAAAGATTAGATTTTACCAACAGCAGCAAGGAGTAATATAATGGACAAATGTTTCTCAAGCAAGATGAGTCATAAGTTTCTTCTTTAGCTTTAGATTGTCATTGCCACAGCTACAGGACCAGACTTTGTGTATATTGTGTTTCTGCAAGGATAGTGGCATGTTTATAGATATATTTGACAAAGCTGTACTCTGCATGAACCTTCTGTTTAATTCATTTCTTTTCCACACTCTCAGGCAGTTATGGTCTTTAGAAATGCTGATTTCATTCTGTACTAAATCCTTGAGAGACTGCGGCAACCGGACCAGAATTGCACAATTTAATAGGAATTGCTCTGCAGAAAAGATGACTCATAGTTGCGGCTTGTGCTCGTTACTTTGCAGGGTTTAGGAAAGATCTGGAAGAATAGCTGCTTAAATGTGAGAAGTCTGAAAAACAAACTGCCACAAAAAGCTGAATGTCTAAAATAACAAACAAACAAATGAGATTCCTTTTAAGTAACATTTTTTGATTGTTTACGAAGTAAGGAACATTTTAAAAATCTGCTTACTCGTAACTTCAGGAAAGTATAAAGGTGTGGATATCAAACAGCAACAGGATATAACCAGTCTGTATTACACTCCAAGGTAAAATACCCTCTCAGGTCAAGTCAAGTTGCACTTTATTGTCATTCACCCATATGCTATAAAAACACATAGAGGAATGAAATGTCATTTCCCCCAGACCCACAACGGAGGACATACATAGAATAGAGAGCATACAATAAATGCAGACAAAAAAAATTTTGCAAGTACAAATAGTGCAATAAACAGTATATACAGAATACGAAATTAGTGCAAAATATATTATCTGGAATCATGTGAAGAATAGATGTTTGGCATTCTTGAAACGATGCACCAGTGAATCCTAAAGGGATATATAGACCAAGGAAAGGAAATGGAAATATAATTTTGTAAAATCTTAATTTATGAGCTTGAGGCTCCATCTATCAACATGCAATTAGCTCAAATATGAAGTGATTGCACTACAGTGACTTGTTTTCCAAATAAAAATGTGATCTCACTTTGTTCATTGTGCTAAGGATTAAGAGAAACCAGATAGTTGGTATTTGATAGATCCAGATGGTTGTTAAAAGCTTAAATTGTTCTAAAGTTTTTGTAATTTAGTGGATGCAGTCAAAGACTATCTAACAAGTGCATAGACCCATAATAAATAATGTTTATAAGTATGCCTCACAGCTTACCTAAATTGGCCTGAATATATAATATGAACAGTCTAATTAGCCCAATTTTTACTTGCTGGCTTTTATCCAAGAGACCCCCATGTTACTGCAGTTTGGGTCCTAAAATCTCACCCTTACAGAATTCACAAATTGCTACCCAAAAATTTGAGGTGCAGAATAAAATTGGCTCTCGCAGAATTTATGTGAGGAAAAAGTAAATAAATAAGCACAGTTTTTTTCCTTCAACTTGAGCTTTTTGTCTTTCTCTTTTGAATTTCGTGGAGGCTACTCGTTAAATTCACGGCAACTAGATGTTTTCACCATAAAGGATTCTTTTATCATACTAACAATGTTAACTTAACCAATCTGTGGTTCTGTAGAAATATTCTGTGTTCCTTATTAAACATAGCCATTATGTTAGCTATTTATAAAAGATTTTGCACCATTCCTTTTGTAACAAATGATGAAATATGTGGATTTGTGCTTGCCTTTATCCAGATATTTGAAAAAAAATGTGTTTGAGTAATCATTGTGAGGGTTTTTATCCTTATTGACTTTGATTAAATTACTTGTATCTTTTGGAATATTTTTCAAGACTTGAATGGAAACTGATTGGCAGGTGATGGCAATTTAGTTGGATTTACAGTAGGCCAATGATAAGTTCTACTAATAGGATTTATAACAGTTAAATGTTGATGCTTATGGAATTAATGGAAGATTAGATAATTGGATGGGAACTGACAGTGATGCAAATAAGGTAATGAGGATAATGGGTGAAGCATTGAAAAGGGTGGGATAGTAACTAATCGAGCTCCATAGGATCTGTTTACATTATTATGTTTGTATTGTTTTAAAATGGTAAGTATGGACATTGTGCCTTGAATGTGCATAAAATTAGAAAGCTACATGACAGGATGATGATAGTAATAGAAATTGGTAATTTTGAGGGACTTGAATCATGCAGGTTGAGATGTTGAGTAGTGATTGCTGCACTTAAAGTTAGCTGAATGGATCAGAAAATAAACTAAATCAAATAGGAAAGAATGGAATAAGAAAATTGCAGACTTTGAAGTTTTACAGTTCAGATCAAAGGCACAGAACTGCACTGATATAGTCAAAAATATACTGGATGAAGTTGTGATGTGGGAAACCCATATAGAACTTAATCAAAGAATTTTCCATACATCCAGTGCAGTCTTTTAAGCCTCAGGCTCCCAGTGCATTTGGAGGATTTCAGTGGTGAAAATACAGAGATTGTTTGATGCAAGAGCACCTTTAATCACATGGAGGAATGGATTTGTCCTCCAAGGAAGAAGTTGAGATGCCATCACTCCAGGGGAGGGAGCTGTGGATGGATTGATGTCCATGGTGAAAAGAAGATGATAAGGGAGAGCAGATGGGAAACAATTGGACATGGGGAGAAAAAGAAGTTATACCTGAAATAACTTGTAATATTTGAGGTTATTAATGCTTTTACATAAATAAAAGCCAACTTCAGGAACAATTTGGAACTTTGCCATCAGGAGTGAAGCACATCAATTAATCAAGGCTTGAAGTTGTGCCAACATAGAAACAGAAGCTGACAAAGGTACTCAAGCAGTGTAACAAGTGTCTTGTGGGTAGCACGGTAGCATAGTGGTTAGTGTAACGCTATTACAGCGCCAGCGACCCGGGTTCAAATCTGGCCACTGTCTGTAAGGAGTTTGTACGTGTCTGCATGGGTTTCCTCCTGGTGCTTCGGTCTCCTCCCACATTCCAAAGATGTACGGGTTAGGAAGTTGTGGGCGTGCTATGTTGGTGCCAGAAGAGTGGTGACACTTGCTGGCTGCCCCCATAACGTTCTATGCAAAAACACATTTCACAGTGTGTTTTGATGTACATGTAACATAAATATCTTAAATATCTTGTATCATATGCCAATATTAGAAACTAAAAATGTATTTGGTGTGCCACATTATGGTGCATGCGCACAGGAATAGATTCACTGATCTGTTTGACCAATTTCATGATGTCATCAATGATCTGCTGCTGAGTGCCCTTGATTTAAACCACTCGAGTAATTGAGTCCTGATTAGTGTTGAAGAGGAAAGCAGTGAAATAGTGTTTTAGGGAAAAGTTATTCCATCAACTGGGTTTCCAGTGCCTTCAAAGTAATTGCATTTGGCTTAATCCTTTATTACAAACAGTGCATTGTTACTGTGCTAATCAGACCTTGCTAATAAATTATATGCAATCTTTTGGTTAAGTAGTTATAAGCCACAGTTTCTACAAAACAATATGTCTCTGATTTCTTGAGGAAAGTAGGGACTAACTTGTTCATTTTAGCAGAATGATTTAGCTATGCTGTCTAGTTCTGCTGATTCTCTGGTCACATGCAATCTGGTGGTACCTGAAAGTTCAATTTTGTGGATTCATGTCTCCAATTGGAAGGCTCATTTTATTTGAATTATCTTTACTGCTGGTCTATCAGTTGCAAATATGTTGTTCTTTTGTCAGCCATGCTTAGTGTTGATAGAATTTTGCCCAACAGTGTGATCTTGGGTGCTTGATGACAAAAATCCTCAGAGTAATTTTTTTAATCACACTTTTTAGAATAACTATGAGTCAATTCTCCAGTGGCTACTGGCTAAAATTCTGTAATCAGTTGTTGCTGATGTTGGTTCTATAATGACAGTTTGCATTTCAGAGTTTTGTGACTACACAAATATAGAAAATAGGAGTAGGCCATTCAACCCTTGGACTCGCTGACGCATTCAACATGACTGTTGCTGATGCATCCACTTCAGTGCCTTATTCCTGCATTCTCCGCATATCCCTTAATCCCTTTAGAAATATATCTGCTTCCTCCTTGTGTATATTTAATGATTTGTCCACTGCCTTATGTGGTAGAGAATTCCGTAGATTCAACACCGTCCGAGTGAAGACACCCTCTCGTAATCTCAGTTCAAAATGGCATACCCTGTTTCCTGAGGCTTCTCCAGTCATTGGGAACAATCCCCCTATCTAGCCATCAAGTCCTGTATACGTTCCTGTGAAATCCCCTCACATTCTTTTAAATTTCAGTACGATAGGCCTAATTGACCCAAAGCATTCAGCCTTGCCTTTCCAGGAATCAGTCTAGTAAACCTTTGTTGCTCTCCCTCCAGAGCAAGAACAGCTTTCTTCAGACAGAGAGACCAAAATTGTATACACAACTCCTAGGTGGTCTCACCAAGGCCTGTACAGCTG
>JARFYF010000104.1:87723121-87734329 GCA_030265395.1 Rhina ancylostomus | reverse complement strand
ATAACTACTTGATAATACAGAAAAGGTCTTTTTCTTGAACCATGTAGTCAATAATATTAGAATAATCCAATGGTGCTCTAATTTTAGCACTTCCCTCTCGTCCATAGTCTGCTGCAATACGATCAGCAACCCACTTCAGAAAAATGACATATATTAAAAGTAATGCATGTAACTAAGTAGCCAATACTACCTTGATACTGTTGTACTGCTCCAATTCTTCTGCCAGATCTACTTGTACTGAAGTCCTGTCATCTGTAATAAATGAAACTTTAATCCTGTACAACTGAGTGAAAATTACCACATTCACATGGCTGCACTCTGACAGACTGAGGCTCCCATCACCATACATGATAAGTTTCTGTTCAATGAGTTGTACAGCAACATCAAGCACATGACAATAAGTGCCAGTCTGATGAAGCCAGACATGTATGCAATACACAGTGCTAAGTGAACCCGACACCAACAATCAAATCATAAGTTTTCAGTTGTGCCACATCCAGACATGAAGGGCAGTAGGTGATCAAATGGAAGAAGGCAGCTCCAAGAATCCCATTCTCAACTGTTGCAGAGTCCAGCACAGGAATGCCAAAGATGCAATGATCTTCAGCCAGAAGTACCAAGCGAATGACCCAACTTGACTTCCTACTAAGGACCCTGTCATCACTGCAGTCAATCATGGGCAAATTTGATATTCTCCACAATTTATAAAGAACCCACTGAAAACGCTGGATATAGAAAAGTCTATTGGAACTTTCAGCTTTGAAATCCAAGACTTAAGGCTAAAGTCTTAGATTTTATAACTAGCCATACCCCTAATTAAGCTGTTCTGGTACTGGTACAGCATCCACTTGGCCAGAGGTTTTGTTTGGGTGTATCTTGTTCACAAAAAAACCCTGTCAAATCCTGGCTGATTACCATCTAATCAGTCTATACTTAGTCATCAGCAGAGTTCTGGACTGTGATGGTACTATCAGTGACATATATTCTGCAAAACCTGGATTTCATCAGGACCATTCAGTTCCACATCTCATTACAGCCTTGGTCCAAACCTGGACAAAAGACCTGAAATTCAGAAGCGATATGTGACTCATTTAGTGTGGTATCAAGCATTCTTGGTAAAACTAAAGTATAAATTAAAAGGAAAAGTCTGGAGTCAAACCTCACAGGAAGGAATATGGTTGTTGTTGTTGAGTTTCAATCATCTCAACTAAAGGATATTGCCATAAGAGTTTTCAGGTCAATCTCTTAGGTTCAACTACCTTTAACCACTTAATTAGTGACTTTCCTTCAATGACCTTCCTTCAACATAAGGTCAGAATTGAGTTTGTTCGCTGAATTTCTCAATTTCTCTTTGTCTCCTTGCAGCGAGACCTGGATAACATTTGGTATGGCTTAATATTTGGCAAGTAGTGTTTGACCTGAGCTTGTAGGTGATGCAGCTGAAACACTCTTGATGATGGGCATCAGACTTCCATCCAGAGTACATGTTCTGCCTTGCTCTTTATCCTTAGTGCTCTATCATTTAGAGACTACGCATTATGAGGAGAGACTAAGGGAGCTAGGGCTTTACTCTTTGGAGAGGAGGAGGATGAGAGGATACATGATAGAGGTGTACAAAATATTAAGAGGAATAGATAGAGTGGACAGCCAGCACCTCTTTCCCAGGGAACCAATGCTCAATACAAGAGGGCATTGCTTTAAAGTAATGGGTGGTAAGTTCAAGGGAGATATCAGAGGAAGTTTTTTTACCCAGAGAGTGGTTGCAGCATGGAATGCGCTGCCTGGGGTGGTGGTGGAGGCAGGTACATTGGTCAAATTCAGGAGATTACTAGATAAGCATATGGAGGAATTTAAAGTAGAGGGATATGTGGGAAGAAGGGTTAAGATAGTCTTAGGCCAGGTTTAAAGGTCAGCACAACATTGTGAGCCAAAGGACCTGTATTGTGCTGTACTGTTCCATATTCTATGTTCTACGAAGGATAACTTATTGAGGGCAACGTACTCGTCAGCTGAGAAGTGTCATTAGGAGAAATTTTCCTTCCCCATGTTTGACCTGATGCCAGGAGACTTCATGGGGTCTGGAGTCAATATTAAGAACTCAAGGGATCATTCCTTTCTGCTGCCTTGCCTTTGTATTGCAAATCTGGCAGGATAGGTGCATCCAAAGATTGTGGTGGAGATGTGTAACAGTTTGGGTGTAAGGCATGATTCTGTGAGAAACATAGGTTGTTGTTTAATCAGTGTGTTAAAACTGTTCCTAAGATTAAAGCCAGGTTCCAGACATTAAAGAAGATGACTTTGCAAGGTCAGCTTAGGCTGGAAGAAACTGTGGTGGTTTTATTATTCTTATGTTTACAACTGAATGTCTTGCTAGCTCATTTAAGAGGGCAATTAAGCATTAACTACCTTGTGCATCAGTTCCTTTATGCCAGATGTGGCAAAGATGGCTGACTTTCTTTCCGAAAGGAAGTTTGTTTCATGATGGTTATTTCATGAAGCCAGCTTCCTTTAAGCAACTTCAAATTCCTTGGATGTCGTTTTGGGATTTGAATTTGTCGCTGGATTGCTAGTCCAGACTTCTGGATTACTAGTTGAGCAGTTTAACTACTGTGTTACCATTCCTAAAATTTATAGATTATAAAGTTGTTAAATATCATAATTTATTGCCTGGATAATGTAAATTGGAATTGATTTATTTCATCAGATTTGAGTATATAGTGTTTTTTATATATAAAAACAGATATGCTTCATGTCTGAAATAATGATTTTTTTAAAATGAAGTGAATTGAGTGCTTGGTTCCTTTGATTAATGCTTGATGGATATAATTTTAATGATAGTGTATTAATCTTGTTTTGGTGCAGCAATGGAATACATTAGAAAAAATGTATAACTGTTCCTCAAAAATGTTGAGGTATAGACATTTTGTATCCTTAGCCATTTTTATGTTGATAGAATTTAAATAATTGACTACTTTTCGCAACATGTGTCTTGTGAAATTGGAATATAGGGTTGGTTTGAGAATTGTTTGAGCATGAAATTGTGTGCAATTTAAATACTTTCTGTTGTATTTAAATATGAAAACTCTCAATTTACAGCGCACTGAACAACAGTGACCATGTTAACAGTCTGCTTTCCAGTCTCTGCCAAAGTTACTCATCTCAGCCATGGTCCCTTCAGCCATATGACTGAACTTGCATGCCACAATCTAGTAGATAATAACTGATATCACACAATGCAGTCAATTTGGAATATAATGCACACCTAAACTTAAGCCATTGTAATGACAACAGAATACTAGTAGTGCATGTGGTTTATCCATGTCTAATGATTTTCAGACAATGGAAAAATGGATATGATCATGAAACATGATTCCAAAACACTGAATTTAACTAGTTTTTCTAAATTGGTAACGAAAGTGAGAAATAAAAACAACTGCATAAATACTCAAGCAGTTAATGACTAGTAAAAAAAATTATTAAAATTCAGTAAATTCAGATGACATAAAATTGGAATTTCACTTAATTATTGCTTAATTAGAAACCGGTAATTCCATTTGCTAATTCTGCCATCTGAACACAATCATAGAAGGATCACAACGACCAAGATTTGATCCTGTTTTTGCTGCTGTCTGTGCAGAGTTTATATATTCGCTGACCATCTCAGTTTCCTCCCATATGGCAAAAATGGCCAATGTTAATTACCTACCACAGCTGGGTGGTGGGTGCATCAAGGGACAATTGATGGGCATGTAAGCCTTGACAAAGATCTTTATCATTTCTAGTCACAGGCGAGGTGCCAGAGGACTGGAGAGTAACCAGTGTTCTGAGAATGTTCTGAAAGCATTACTCAATGGCCTAAATGGTTTTCTCTATTTTAAAATACATGAAGAAATGAAAGGAAGATCATCCAAGCAGCCTCTCAGTCCTTGCAGTTAGGTAATGGTGGAACTTTCCATTGATCCCACATCAACAGCTCCTAGGACTGAAAATTTCAAAGCTTTATGATTTTGTTTTAGTCATCATAGTCCTAATGAAAAGTATACAAAAATAATTCCTTAAATTTATAATTTTAAGACCTATCCATAGTGAATTATAACGTCATAACAAAATCGAACCTCTGGTATGAATTAGTAGGCTGTTTGATAATTTAATGTGTATGACAAATTTAGCATATTTAAAAATCCTAGGAAATTTATTGCTCTGACTCATATTGGAACAGCAGTAGCTGCTACTCTTTCAGAATTTATTGCTTTCATATTTTAATGGGAATGTTGTTTCATGAAGACCCAGATTTTTTTAAATGAAAAAATGTAGGTAATTGTCATAATAACAAAAGCCTGATCCCAATTTTTCCTGAAAAGAATTGATGTTCTCAGAGGTTAGATTTTAATTTCCTTTCTAAAAATAATTACGGGTCTCTAACCTGTCATAGAGTCAAGTGTTGTTAAATGAATTATAGCATTAAATGCAAAATATTTAAAAATGACCCATGATGAGTTTCGATTGCATGCTGAATGGTGTGCTTTGATCTGCTGTGCTAATAAGTGACATGGAGGTCAAAATACTATAACTAAAGCATAAAAATGCAGATACTGGAAATCTGAAATAAAATCAAAATTCTGGAAACTCAGCCGGTCAGACAACATCTGTGGAGAATGAAAAGCTGAGCAAACATTTTAAGCCAGAAAACTTAAAGAAAACTCTGATTTAATAGTTTATAATCAAGCATTCTGATGAAAAGTCACTAAAATATTAATTGGGTTCTCACTCCACAGATGCTGCCTTAACTGCTGAGTATTTCGAGCATTTTCTGGTCTATTATAAAATTTTTGCTTAATATTGTGTGCTGTATTGCATGTATGTCCTTTGAATTGGAAACTGATTTGCATTGGTAAAGAAAGTAGAAGTTAAATGTTTTTGTTCCTCTTCAATTTTCTCTAGTTATTCCCTCCTTGTACATCTTTCTGCTGCACTTCTCTGTGTGCAGTTTAAATAATATAATACATGTGAAGTTAATGAACAGAGAAAGGAATAAAAGCTTATAGAGTTAACTGAAGAAGTGCAAAAATAATCTGATGCCTTAAGTGATAGTTGAGCTGAATGGCCCATTTCTGTACCGTAAAATGTAAGTAATGTATTGCTTTTATTTTGCTTTTGCAGTTGTAAATGCAGATATTGCCTGTTTATACAAACAGGCCACCATATACCCATTTGCCTTTAGAACACATACTCATCAATTAGGTAAGAAGTGTGTAATCTTTCTTATTTGATTTCTTGAAATAACTGCAAAAGCTTCAAAGAATGTGGGAGATCTGAAATATTGGCATTATCAATTACTGATTAAAAGATATAGTCTTTCTTGGTAGTTTTTGTCACTAGGATATGAAATGAGAAGATAACTGATCAAACCTATTCTTGCCATAGACTTCACATTATTTTACACATTTAAAACGATTGCTGGGGTAGAGAACAAAATCCACAATCCAGCTTGCTATTGTACTCCAAAAGTGACTCATTCCTAATGCAAATGGTGTATGAATCATGTTTGCATAGAAAATTTGTTCATATTCTGTTATTTTTTTTAGAGCTTTCTTAATGATTTAACTGGCATCTTCTTTCCTCCCAGCTCTTTGTAATCATTTCTGTCTTGGAATTGGTCCCGTGTGCGTTTGAAGCACAAATTTGTGAATTTTAATCATGACCTTATCTAATCCTGTCCCCAGCAAATCAATCTGGACTTTATATGGCACTTCTATGTTCTAGCAATAAATAAATGTTCATGTTAATCAATTGAAATTGTTCCTTCTGACTTGAGGAAAAATCGATTTATGAACAGTTCTTAGGAACAAAACCTTTGTGTAACCTGGGCACCACCTGTAAAGGGAATTAGATACAAAGGGACCGTTAATAGTCAATATTAAAAAATAATAAAGAGGAATGATCTTTAATTTCCCTCTGTTTAAGCAGCAAATTAAACATTTCAGCATTGTACATAATTAATGTTACATTAGCAATCTTACAGGTTTGTATATTTACTATCAATTCTGCAGCACTTTCAAAATTGTAAATGAAGCCACTACAGTTCATAGTTAGTTGCGTGGTCTATGTCCCTCACAGCCAGATACTTGTTTAACCTTATTTCAGTTACCACTAGATAAATGAAAAGAATAAGTATCTAATCTATTTTTAGGATTTGAAATTGATTTCAATAAAAAAAGTAGTAGGAAAATAGGATACTAATGTGATCATCTTTATTTTATCTCCTCTGATTGCACATCAACAAGATGTACAATTTGTAATTCCCTAAACTTTGATTTCCAGTAATATCTTTCAAAGTACAGTTTTTAAACTTATATTTCAGTTCATGTTTTAATAAATTACTGCTATAATGCATTTGATATTGATTTCTATAATTTTAGGTCAGGTGGTTAGTGGATACAGAGTAAGAGATGGGAAATGGACATTAATTGGTCGACAGAATCCACAGTTACCTCAGGTAGGCTTACTTTCGAAGTTGGACATACTCTCAAAATAAGGAGTCAGTCTTTCAGTGCTCAGATGAGAAGGAGGTCATGGAATTTTGGAATTCTCTAACCAAGAGGTCTGAGGAGGCTCAATCACAATTCAAGATTTTGAAGAAAGAGATTAAAAGCTTTTTAGATATTAAAGGAATCAAGAGATGGAGTTAGTACAGGAAAGTGACACTAAGCTAAAACATTTTCCCATGCTTGGTCTGCCTTTCACCAAGATCATAAGGGGCTGAATGACCTACTTATTATATTCATACAATCTATGAATATTGGCAGATACTTTGGTTGAATGAGACCTCTTGCAGTGTGCCCCAGGAGGTAGGCACTTTCCTTCACTTTTAACTTAATTTTGTAATCCTTTTAATGACTGAAAATAAGTTGATAAAGACAAATTGAACATTTGGGATTGAACAATAAAACATGTTTTCTTTCTCTTTAACTAAGGAGATTTAAGGGTTGGGAAGCGAGAGGAACAACAAATGATGATGAATTAAATTCAGATTGTGTAGTGTGGGAACAAAAGACTGGATTAAGAGAGAAAATGGGAAAAGAAAATGAAGGATTAAATAACAAAAAAACAAAACAAATAAGAAAACAAAGTTTATTTTGGGCATCTCTGACAATTTTCAATCAGAAGGAAAGGTACTCCACAGTTGTTACAGTTACCTTCTAGGCTAGGGAGGTTGATTGCTGTTAGAAAACATAAATCATCAGAAATGTGATTTTCCTTTTAATTATCAGTGTGCTAATTTTTTGCAATAAGTTTAATTGGCAATTTTCTGCACCAGATTAACAGTTTTATGGAACTCTTATGGTTGTTGCTGGACATGTTCCTAATAGTGCTATCATTAACTTCATTGCAATTGTCTTTCAAAAGTATTTCTTTATTGTCCTTTTAAAATCATGGCCATTAAAACTTTCTCGATGAAATTGTTCTGGAATTTCCTGTTTGTATTCTCAGGCTTTTTATCATGTGGAAAACCCAATGGACATTAAGTACGGTGACACCATTACAGCCAGATGTGTTTTCACGGGCAAAGGAAGGACAACTGTTACACGGATAGGGTACGTCTCAATCATTTAATAGGCTGATGAAGATTTTTAAAAGCAAGTAGAGAACCAGTTTTGTTTTTTGGGGAGGGAGGGAGAAGGGTGGGGGGACAAAAGCAGGATCTGTGATATGACAGGAGCAAGATGAGTAACTGAAAAAAAGATAATGGATTTATTCAGAGACATTTAACTGTGGGGAAAAGTTTTCTATCAGATGCATCCAGAGTGAGCAGCAGCTTTGTTCAGCTGGACATCAGAAAGACCCAACAGCATTTTCAGCACCTGTAGTAAATTCCTTGCACTGCAGACACCCATTTTGTTTTCTAATCAACGCCAAACAGTGTGCCACTTTTTTTGGGCACAGCTGAATTCTGATTGCAGACCTCCTTTTCACAAAACTACAACTTCACCTGTGTTAAATGGAGGAAGGTAGAGGTAATACTGAGTGAGCCCTTTTTCTCTCTCCTAAGACCATATGATACGTATGAATAAGGAGCACTGCCTCTTAGTAGGATCTTGGCTGATTTTACTGTAATCTCAACTCCGTAATCTTGCTTTCCCATGCTAACCTTCTCAATCCTTCTTATTAAGAATTTATCTACATTAGCCTTAAAAAACATTCAATGACTTTGAAACTCTCTTCCTCAAAGCGTAGTAGAATCAAAGACTCCGTCAGAAGAAAGAAAAATCATCTCATCTGTTTCAAATAGATAACACTTTTTTTTTAAACAATAATCCCTTGTTTTAGATTCTCCCACAAGGGCAAGCATCCTCTCCACACTCACGCTGTCAAGACGCATAAGGATCTTGTATGTTTCAAATAAAATCCCTCTCGTTGTACTTATTTGTTAGTGCATCCCAAAGACATGCTGGTTGGTAGATTAATTTTCTACTGCAGAGTATCCCAAGTGTAGATGGTGGCAGGAAAATCAGGGTGAGTTCATGGCCATGTAGTTACAGGGAACAGGTTATAGGGAAATGAATGGAGCAACAGAATTACCATGAAAGCTTGCATAGTTTTGATAGACCGAACGTTCCCATGCTACATCATTGAGGAATTGTCTCCATCCTGAAATGCAAGTTAAGTGTTCACTTTGTAGTATGGTTGAAAGGTCCACAACTTCACATCTTTAAAGAAGAGGGGAAATTAGATTAATGTGAGGATGTTCCTCCAGGCAATATATGGAACATAAGAACAGTGGAGGTCACAGTCCCTGCCATCTTCTCTGTAAAGAACGAGGAGCAGGCTGTACAGATGTGTTGCTCTAAAGTCATGGCACTTGTTTACTGTAACTTCAGGAAATTATGCCTACGTTGCAGGCAACTGTGGAGATTTGGCATCTGTAGTAGGTCCCCAACAGAGAAACTGCCAGGAATTAGCCAGTGATTTCCCCCTTTCTCTGTATGGTGATTAGTGATTCTTTTATATAAAATGTGCCTCCAAATATGATCCAATTAAAAACAATTGGTACCTCACTTAAAAATTGTAATTTTTGTCTCGTATATAAACTAAAATAAGTGGGTGATTTTTTTAAAAAAAATTAAAACATATATTTTTGATGAAAAGGATTGTGAAGTTGATTGACACATGGTTAAACTAAAGAATGTCACTGGGTTCTTGGTGGCAGATCAGTTAGACATTGAATTTAATTACTGTTTGCATTCGAAGAGTTCAGTAACATCATTTAACAGATGGGCTCAGCACATATTTTTTCTTTCACATTATTCATGCACTATTGTCACTGAAGAGCTCCTACCTTTAGCGACTGATATTTATTTAATTTATGACTCCTCGTTGCATGCCAGGAATAATTAGCAATGGCAACACTGTAGGTTCCTGTTAAAGCTGCGGAGGTGGACTGTTTATTTCTTTGAAAAATACGTCAATGGTGACTTTCATTCTGGTATCATACTGCATTCACTTATTCACCATAGCAACAATGATGACATGCTCCCTGCTTTGAGCAAACTGAAAAGAAAATGTAAGACAACTCAAATGAAAGCAAGTTAGTCTTCTGAGTTGTTCAACATTCTCTGTCCAAATTATCAGAATCTGAATTTAGGCCAAATACTAGAGTTGTGATGAACTAAATTGTGTAATGCCTACTTAAGCAATTTACTCTGGTAACAGGAGCACCAATAAATACCAGGCAATGACATTTAAGAAAACGTATGTATCATTACAAATTTCCAGACAACCACGAAGCAAACGGATGTTGAGGCGGGGAATTAGGAATAAACTAAACACTCAGTGGGTCAATCAGTATCTATGAGAGTGCAGTAGTTAAGTAATTTGCATTACAAAACATTCACAACCCCATTACACCTCTGTGACCTGTTTCATTTCACATTAAAAGATACTGTGCACTCCTGTCATGTGTCTTATTAGGGTCAAAATGGAAGGAAACATTCATTTTACTTTTATTTGGTTCTCATTTCCCCGGTAGTCTTCTATGGAAAAGAAAATGTAATAGCCCAGATTTTGCAGTAACTAGGTATCCATTGGCATCTGCTACTAAGTAGATTTGCACTTGTAAGTTTAGAATTCTAATTTTTTTTTATCTCAAGGTGCAGAAAGTGTAACTAGGTTACATTGCAGTGATGGAAGAAGGCTACTGGAACTTGTAAGCAAAAGAAGTATCTGTTTTTCTCAATTAATCAGATCGAAAACATCAGAGGTAAACAGGATGAACGGTGTAACAGCAAAATAAAGTGGGTGAAATCAGTGTTACGTCATGTACAGAAAGCAACATTATGATTGGATTAAGCAGAAAAAAGACACACAAAATTTCAGAAATGAAAGATGAACATATGGATTTTTTTTTCAAATTGCCAATATCAATTAACCGTAAAATCATAGAAAACTTACAACGTGAAGGAGGCCATTTGGCCTATCTTGTCCATTCTGGTCAAAAATAAGCTGCCACATGAAACAATTTACTTTACCACTCTGGTTGGAGTTGGATTAATCTCCTTGTCTGCAGATGTTGTACCAAACTAGGCATATGTATCATTAACCTCTGTGTTATTTTGTTGG
Organism: Rhina ancylostomus; assembly: GCA_030265395.1. NCBI lineage: Eukaryota > Metazoa > Chordata > Chondrichthyes > Rhinopristiformes > Rhinidae > Rhina > Rhina ancylostomus. The sequence continues at coordinate 87,723,712 of JARFYF010000104.1, read as the reverse complement.
AAAAACTTGCTGGGCAATTACAGATGTCCTCTTTACCTTAAAAGAAACAGGCTCATGGTTGTTTCAGTTATAGCAGGAAATACAAGAAATATAAGTAGATAAAAGTATTTAACTTTTTATTTTTTGTGCACTGAGTGAAGGAGGCAACTGAAGTTTTGTTAGTAAGTGTTCCTTCTGTTTTTCTAAATTTAGATCAATGATTTTTCCCTATTCAAGTCTACGTATTTTCCTCTCAACCAATTACACCCACACTGGTAATAGGATACACAGTAAACCTCCGATAACCTGGCACCCTCAGGACTTTGGTAATGACTAGCAGATTTTCCTGATTATTGGATTTTACTTCTATTATTATTCCAACACACTTTTATAGAACAGTACAGCACAATGTTGTGCCAACATTGCTAATATCACCTACCTACCAAATGCCCATATCCCTCCATTTTCCTCTCATTCATGTGCCCATCCAAGCCCCTCTTAAAAGCTCCCAAAGAATTTGCTTCCACCACCCTATCAGGCAACTCATTCCAGGCATCCACCACTCTCTCAGAAAAAAAAGAACATACCCTTCACGTCTGTTCTGAACCTGCC
>JARFYF010000104.1:87681407-87692354 GCA_030265395.1 Rhina ancylostomus | reverse complement strand
CACACACACACCACTTGAGATCAGGATTGAACCAAGGTCCCTGGAGGTGTGAGGCAGCAACACTATTTGTTCCATGTTGGAGTTGTTAGGACGCGCACTATTAGTACCAGATACCTGGCACTAATAATGTCACAGATACATCACAGCTTAAATTAATGTGATGAAATTCAATAGAGCATAAGGAAAATATGTCAACAGACAGAAATTTCAGCGAGCATCATGGGTGGAATTCTGTTTATGGTATTTTCATTCTGTGAGGATGAGTGAGAAGGAGGCAGCCAAAAGAAACAGAACTGCTGTTGCTTCAGAATACAGTTAGACTGCATGTTGCACTCTAGATCCCATCTGACCTGTGCCCTCTGACATGCCTTTATCCCAAGCAGCAGACCTCCAATCACAAAAGCATGTAACATCCTCCATATCCTCGTTAACATAAGGGGACTGAATAATTATGGAAGACACCAAAGAGTGGCAACTGATCCATAAATAGTGGATGAATTTTTTAAATAGCATTAGTATGGAATGTGTTGTCATTCCTGCTATTGAGCACCTGTTCAGTGACAATAGTTTGAGAGGTGTTAATTGGGAAAATTATGCTCCAAAATAGTTATACTGCAGGTAAACCAGACTGCCTGCTCTGTATACTTTCAGTGGATGTTCAATCCATACAGAATAATATCCTTATTATCTAATCACAAGGCCATTCAGCCTTATGGGTCCTGCTAGCTCCCAGGGGGTAATCCCAATCGTCCCATTCCTCTTTTTTCCTGTAGCCTCTCTCCCTCATGCATCCTGATCAATTCCCCTTTGATTCTTTATACATTAAACCTACACTAAAGGGTAAATTGCAGTAACCAATTAACTCATCAGCATGTCTTCAGGATGTGAGAGGAATCCCCCAAGTGGTCACAGGGAGAACGTGCAAACTCCATAGAGGCAGCTCTTGAGCTGATAATTTAACCTGGGTTCCTGAGGAGCTCTGAAGCAGTAGGTTGGCTGCAGGACTATGCCACCCATATCATCACATTGACAGCGATGTGAATGTCGCCGGCAATGGCAGCATTCATTATCCATCCTTAATTTCCCCTGAATTGAAGGGGCAATTAAAATTCAACCATATTGGTCAGCCTGTAGACAGGCCAGGTAAAGATGGCAGATATACTTCCCTGAAGGGTATTTCTAAATTAAATATAATAATGTAGTAGTTTGAGTTATTATAGCTACTTTAAATTACAGATTTTATTATTTAATTACTTGAATTTAAATTCACTACCTGCCTTAGTGGAATTCAAATTCATATTCTGGATCAATGATCCAGATCCCATCTAATTCAGTAACTTAGCAGCTGCCTTACTATACTAAACTAACAATGAACAGAACACAGGGAAGGATATAATGTAATGTAATTTCAGTTTTGGCAATTTTCAAAGAATATAAATTAAATGTCAAATAAAAATGAATATTATTCACTGGACAAATACTCTTCTACAATCTGTCCATTTGTGCCTGGAAGAAAAATATTATTGCTCTCAATATTAGGACTTGATTACCTTTTGATCTATTGTTTTATGTTTACGCAACCTCCATATACAAGCTGGTGACTTTCCAGTGTCGCCTCTTTATACGTGATGCCATTAGCTGTGAATTATAGGCACCTGCTGGAAAAGTGACCCTGGCACCCACTGTTCCTTGATAAAGGATAGCCTATTGCCACATATGGCAAGCTGTCCTGGCTGGCAGGATCTTAACTTCTAGCTGTCACTAGTGGAGACACCTGCTCACAATTGCTAAAATCCAGGATGCTCCCTCTGATCCTGCATGCTCTGGAGATTTCTGTTGGCACATCTCTACACTTAATTGACACACTGTCCCTGCAGATTTCTGTGTCTAATGCTCGTATGATTATGAGGAATGCTAAGTATTGTATTCATATTTTAATCACAGGTGTAATTTATTAATTTCTCTAATTCACTTTCGATAATTGCTAGGTAGCTGCCAACAAGTCCCAAAACAGTAACCGGACTTGGTAATTGAACCAGTCGGCTTTTTATTCATTTAATGCCAGGTTTTCAATTGTGAAAGGACTTCACATGTTTTCATTAATGCCTCACTGAGAGATTTATCATGTTTGTAATATTTTTAAAAATACTTGTACTAATACCTGTTTTTCGTGTATGGTAATGAAACACATTACATTTGGCATTTTAATACAATTGTATACTGGCATAAGCAATAATAATGAATTATTTTGAATTGTATTATTTATTTATTACTATTGAGTTTTTTTCCATTCTAACTTGTAGTCCCACACATGGAGGAAGTTGTTAACTGGCCTGGAGGGAAACTGAAACTCGGCCAAGTTTCTGGAGTTGCTCTGAATTCCAAAAATAATCTCATAATTTTTCATCGAGGAAACCACGTGTGGGATGAGAAGTAAGTGAGTTTCTGTTTCTCCACAACTTAGTATTTTGGTGCGTTGAGAATCCTCTTGCCTGTTAGAATATATTTTAACAACTATCCAAAGCTGGAATTGTAAAGAAGATACCATCTGGGTTGTTTATTTCTCCAGACTGAACTCTGAACATGTTTGCACGACACAAAAGCCAACACTCTTCACAGAAATGGCCATGAAGAACTCCTGCATTCGCTTCTGAAATGTTGCTCACCTGTGCCCCACCTCAATCTACCTAAACATTAATGCACAATTTTGTTACCTCTGCATCCTCCTTGCTGGCTGTCCATCCTCTCACTCTATTAGCTGCATCCTTCTCAAGGCTACAGCATTATTCCTATTCAGTATTTGCTCCCTTTTCTTCCCCAATGGGAAAGTAACTATAAAGTTATAGCATGGTTGCATCACAGATGGAGGCCATTTGTTACTTTTAGCCTCTTGCTGGCTTTTTGAAAGAGCACTTCAATATGTCTCATTCCCCAGCTCTTGCACCTCTTTGAGCATTTTACTTATTGCTCTCTCATGAAGGCTAGATTGGAATTTTGAGTTCACTGTGGCAAATAGAGGATACACTTCTGACCCAGACTTTTGAAGCCAAGTGTAAACTTTTCTGTATTTTACTCACAACTAATTGGCATTGCTGCTTTATCACTAATGGCCTCGATATTTACTAGGACCAGTGGGAGAAGAGTTGGGCCAGGAACTAGGAAAAGGGAAGGTTGTGTCACATAAAGAATGTTCACAGAGTGTGTGGGGAGCACATTTGGAAGAAAAATATCATGTAGGAAGATTGCTTGAGGGAGTAGGTGTTTGAATTCTGCTCCTTGGGCTCACCAAGCATTCCAGTTGACCATATTCAATGTAATATCTAATCATTAATAATATTTAACTGACATAAAGTAACAGACATTCGAGTGGCATGCATTGGTGATGAAAACTTATTCTGGTACTTTAGGTGTACCATGTGACATTTTCCCCCTCGCACATGGAAAATCCTATCTTAACAACTTAATAATGTATCAGTACCTATTTGAGCACCCTGCAAAATTAGTGATGTTCAGCACAAAGTATTTTGATTGGCTTGTCTTCAGTTGCCAGAATTCCCGAGTCCTGGGAAATCCAACCTGCTGTTAAATTTATATGATTGTCAAAATCGAAGGAATGGAGCTTTATTTAAGTAATAGAACCTGCCTGTCCACTGCAGGTTTCTTGGCCAATCCCAAATGCACTCGTGTTCAACCAGAGGTGCGTGCATTTGAGGCAGGTTTGGGGTCAGGTTTCGTGCCCATCAGAGAGAGGTGAACATTTCCACTGTCATATCTGCTGCAGCCATGCTTCTATTCTGTTGATGAATTTGTATAACTTCTGAAACTCAGGACCCAAAGATTCTAGCATTGCATTTACTTATCACTTAAAATGGTTTGTGCTGAACATCACAAATTTTGCAGGTCGTGTTTAGATAGGTACCAATACATTTTGTTGAGATAGGATTTTCTGTGTGCGAGGGGAAAAATATCACATGTACATTTAATGCACTAAAATGATATGTTTTCATCACTGATGCATGCCACTCAAATGTCTGTTATTAAATGTAAATTAAATATTACTAATGATTAGATATTACATTAAATATGCTCATTCAGGATGCAACACTGGCGATGCTAATAATTTACTTTGTCTTTTGTTTCCATAGTTCTTTTGATCAAAAGCACATCTATCAGCCCCAGGGTATTGGTCCAATTCAGTACAACACCATCCTCACTTTGGATCCTGCCAATGCAGAAGTGCTGAATGCTGTGGGAGCAAATATGTAAGTAAGATTAATGTTTTTGAGCTATTCTTTTGTTGCAGATTTTGCATCTAATAAAGCACAGTTGCTAACCTTTTGAAAATTACAATTTTGAAAATGCTTCTTAAATGTCATGTGTTTAAATTCATAACCTTTTGCTCTTCCAAGAATGCTTTCTTTCATAGCTTTAAATTGACGTAATTAGTTTGTCATCTGTAAACAGTTTAGTTTAAGATTTTGGAATTCTTTTTCTTACGGACAAGAATGCAAAAGATGATGGATAGCTGGAGGCTCTGTAGGGAGCTGCCAACTAGCTGCACTGCAGTCGTGAGGACACTTGGGATTTCTGTGTCTGTGCACTGCAGGAGAAGTGCAAAAGCATTCTCGCTCAGCCTACAGACTAGCACCAAGGCTGTGGTATTTATAAATTATTAATGCTTTTAATTAATATACATCAGTTAAATGTATTTTAAGGAAAGTTATTTTCAATTTTTTTATTCTAAATTTGAATTATTTACATTTTTTCAACAGTTTCTCGAGGTCTTTGATCATCAAAGATATTTAGAAACAATGAAAAGGCCTTCTGACAGCGCAGGTTATCGGAAGGCTTTCAGGGTTGTTTGAGGGCAGAGCCTTGCATTTAGATGCCCATGGCATGTTCTTTCTCTCAGAATGATTGACGTGGCAACACCAGCCAGACCTGGGGAGCAGTGAGCTTGCAGGAGGTTATTGTAGCTGCAGAGCCTATGCAGGGAGCAGCCATGTGGTTGAGTGCAATGTGGCTGCTGTGGGATTGGGCAGAAGGTCACAGTGATTCCAAAGATCCTCTTGTTTACCCTGATGGCCAGGGTCTCAACACCAAACTTGGCATCATCTTTCATGTAGAAAAGGGGAAGGAATGGGGGGAAAAAAGTCTAATATTTGTAGGAACCTTCTGCTAATTCTGGAAACAAATTCTCAGCAATTTGAATTTTGGTGTAGTTTCTGATGTATTTCATCCAGATATTTGCAACCAAACATTTAAATACTAAACTGCACTTGGCATTCTAACTCAAATGCTGACTTTCAGTAAGCATGTGAACATTTCTTCCCATTTTTAATCTTGACTTAAATAATTCAGTATTTAAATATGCCATTACAACCATGCAAGTCTACGACAGTGATAGGCACTAAACAACTAATTTGTCTGTCAAATCTGTCCTGTGATTTTCAAAATGTAAATTACTCACACCACATTCTCAAACCCATTCAGTTCCCAAAGGATCCAACCATGTAATTACTTCACATTAGCAGAAATCCAAATAAATGTTTGGCCAAATTTCAGAGAACAAAAACCCTGGAATATCTCTGTGCAGTATCGAAAGTGATAAGGCACTTTTTTTTTGGAAATTATGAATAAGAAACAAAGCTGCTGGAAATAGTGAGCAGGTCAGGCAGTATCTGTGGAGAGGGAAACTCAGTGTTAATGCTTCAGGTCAATGGCCTTTCATCAGAACTGGAAATAGGCAAAAATCAAACTGGTTGCAGAGTAGGAGGAGGGGTGGAGAGGACAAGAGGAGTGTTCATTGAAAGGGTGAAGTCACCAGCTGAATAACACACATGTGCTGGATAAGAGTGATGAAGGCTTGTTATTTGCAGCAGATCTATCTGGAGGCAAAATGCATAGAAGAAAGTAAATAAAAATAGAGCAAAATAAAACCTGAACTGTGAGATAGAAAGCAGTACAGTTGCTAGAAATATCAAATGAAATTGAATGCTGCAAAACTCAACAGGTCAGGCATCGTCATCAATGGACACAGAAAATAGGAGTGAACATTACAAGATGATGACCAGTTTGTATACAAACTGAAAGTTGTTAGCTAATTCCTTGATTTCATTTTTGAGTCCTGAGGATTGTGAGATCCCTAGTCGGAAGGTGAGGTCCTGTTCCCTGAGCTTGCACTGGGTTTCATTGGAACAGTGTAAGGGACTAAAGGTAGAGAAGTCTGACTGGGAATGGGATGGCAAACTAAACTGGAAGCTTAGTGTCATCCATGCAACCTGGACAGAGAGATTCTGCAAAATGGTCACCCAATCTGTGTTTGATTTCTCCAGTGTAAAGGAAGCTAGACTGTGAGAACTGAATACAGAATAACAAAACTAGAAGGGCACTGCTTGACCGAGGAGTAGTATTTGAGTCCCTGGATTGTGGTGCAGAAAAGTTAACAGGTAGATGATACAGGCCTACATAACTTTGATCTGATCCATGGGTCGTGAGATCACATATTTCTGTGTGTTGAAGGCTGTTTTTGCTGTTAAGTATAGTAGTCTAGAATTGCATCTTCACCAAGTTGGCTACCTCATTTTTAGATATGCCTGGTGCCGTTCCTGTCATGTTTCTGTACTTGCCATTAAGCCGGGTTTGATCCTTTGGCTTCATCGTAATGGCAGAGCGAGGGATATGCAATGCTAGGAGGCTACAGGTTGTAGTAGTGAATGTTTTTGCTAATTTGCCACTGCTCTACAAGAATGCCCAGCTTTGAGCTGCCAGATCCATTCTGAGTCTGTCCCATTGTCTATAATAGTGCCAGAGGACACAGTGAAGAAATCCTTGGTATGAAGATGGGACTGGACAAGAACTGTCTTGTGATCACTTCTGCCAATACTATTATAGATAATGGCATTTGCAACAGTTGGAATGGTGAGGATGAAGTTATTTAGGTGTCTGCCTTGGGTTGGTTCCCTCACTTCCTGCTACCAAATCTAATCTGGCATCTACATCCTTCAGGACTCAGCCTATTCCTTCCTTGGTGATGTCACCATGCCTCTCTTGGTGAATGACATTGAAGCCCACATCCAAAGTACACTCCATTGCTACTTTCAGTGGTTCTTAGTGTTGTTGAACCTGGAGGAACACTGACTGATTAGTTGAGGCAGGACAGTAGCGGGTAATTAAGATGAGAGTTCCTTTCCCATGTGTGGCTTGAGGCCTTGAGACATCATTGTGTCTGGAGTTGATGCTGAGCCCTCCGGTGGCATTTCCCTCCCACCTGTGTACTACTGTGGCTCCATCTCTGGTGGCTCTGTCCTGCTGATGGGATAACATTTGCCCAACAATTGTTATTAAAATATCTTGGCACATTGTCTTTACATTATGATTCAAGGAGGATGACTGTTGTTTCAAAGTCTGTGGGTCGGCTCTCCCAGTTTAGGCACCAGTCCTTAGTAGCTTGTAAGGCAAAGTCCTCTTCAATTTGAATGGGCTGGGAGCGAGGCTGCTTTTATCCAAATTTGGTTCCTAACTACTGCCTGGTGGACTATCCGATTTTATTCTTTTTCGGTTTCCATGTAGTGGTAAATGGGTTACCATTTCAGAGGCATTTAAAAGTCTGTCATGTTGGTGGGTCTAGAGTTGTACATAGGCCAGGATAGCAGATTTCCTCCTGCAGGAATTCTTGATCCCTTTGCTTGATCACCATGGTAGTGTGATCACCATGGTAGTGTGAGGGATGAGGCTGCAGATTGCAGTAGTGTAATCCAGTGGTTTTGTGATCTTCATAACCAAAGGCTAATTTGTTTTAAATTTTGGATTATTAGAGAATTTAAATTCCACAGCTGGCATGCGAGATTTGAACTTAGATTTTTGAATTGTTTGTCCCAAGATTTTGGATTATTTATCCAGTGTAAATTGCTGTTCTACTACCATGTCCCATTATGCACCTGTCTTTTAAACACAGTGGCATCAGCCATGACCTGAACACATCCTGCTCTCTTTTGAGACATTTGCAGTACATTGGCTAACGACTGCACACTGCTTATTCAATGGAATTGTGATTCTCCAAAGACGGTTCCTGTCATCCAACCCAAACATGCACTCAAGTACCCAAGTCCACCCAAATCTGCCTGACTCAAATAGAAGATCCAACTCAGGAAACTAAGTATAATAGATTTGCTACTGTACATTTATTCAGGCATAGTTTAAAATCTGATCCAGAGCTAACAGCAACATATGCTTTCCAGTCTTGGCTCTCCCATAACATAAGAATTGATTATTTACAAACTAAAAAAGTACTCATGTATTTGGATAGGGTGGAATGTCAAATTGTGCACAAACTAGCTTATTGCTAACCATGTGACATCAGAAAGTTTTTTAGTTAGAGAAAAAGAAACAGCTGCAGACTTTTGGCCATCCTCTGGTTATTCTATTGCTGGAAAATTGTTGAAGTTTGACCCAGTTGTCACTACACTAACCTATCATCTTGTTGGGTGTGAGGTAACACCTATGCTGGGTCACCGATTGAAAGTTGCTCGTGAAATTAGTCAAGCTAACAATCTTAACTTCACATTGCAGCTTCTATCTACCACATGGTATAAGCACAGACAAAAATGACAACTTCTGGGTAACTGATGTAGCACTTCATCAGGTAGGTGAACAAGTTGGTGAGGTCACAATTTCCATTTTATAATCTTTTTGAAGAAATGCAGTTAAAATGCTTTCACATATACCAGACCTCCTAAGTCTTGTATTCAGTAAGAAGTCACCCTAAGTGGGATATGAACACAACCTCGTCTGTCCAGACCGATAAAGTGACAGGGAACATTTGCAACAGATAAACATCAATGCACGGTGTAATGAATTGATCTGTATGAACAGTATGCAAGACAAATTTTTCACTGTACCTTGGTACATGTACAATAATAAAACGATTCCAGTTCCATTGTGGAATTGAAATTGGATGCAGGTAGATTTGTATTTGCCAACTACTGGGTGTTGTTCTAGTGCAGTCTATGGAAGTGATTATTCAGCATGGTGTACAATAAGTGACTGAACCAATTCATCCATTTAGCATTACGGCCTACGTTCAATTGTACTGATGTACTCTGGCAACAGAACTCAATCCCATTCCAATTTTACATCCAGATATTTACTCATATTTTTGACCAGGTGGTGTTCATGACGGGGAAGCCTAGTCCACCTTTCATCTTTGGATTCTGGAGGTGTTAAAGATGAATATGGCAACAGTGCAGTCGCTTAATAACCCTGACCAAGGTAACTGAAAACTCCAGCGATCAGTGACAGAAATGGTGTATAGAGAGTGGTACAGCTCGCAGAGCTGCCGCCTCACAGCTACAGCAACCAGGTTCAATCCTGACCTACGGTGCCATCTGTGAGGAATTTGGACATGCTCGTCATGAATGTGTGTGTTTCGTTTAGGTGCTCTGGTTTCCTACCACATTCCAAAAAATATGCAGGTTGGTAGGTTAATTGGCTGCTGTATATTGACGAATGGTAGAATCTGGAGAAGAGTTGATCTGTTCTGTATCTCTCTGTGACTAGTGACTAAATCTATGTTCTGGACAAAGTATCACCATGCCATTTGCAAAGTTCAGTTTACCTCTGGTGTAATGAATTCACTCCAATGTCATTGCATGTTATATTGTTAATTAGAACCTAGTTGTTAAGGGACATCATCAATTGACTCAGGTACAAAGCGATTACTGTGTTTATCTTAGTATGGTATGTGAAAGGAATCGCTTAATGTCACATTCATAAACCATGGTGAAACTTGTATTCAATTGATGTGTATACAGAAAACAGAAATCTACCAAGACTAATTTGGAACTACTTTTCAAATTCATGATGTAATCATGCATTTTGTTCATAATTTTCCTTTGGTTTAATTGCTAGCTTGACCAAACAAAATTACCTTCATACCATTCCCACATACAAATAAAAAAATTCCATTAATTTCTTCTGACAAATTTGTTCTGCTGAGAGGAAGTGGATAATTCCTCTTTTTTTCTGTTTTGGCTCCAATCCAAAATCTGTTGTTCCAAGTGCAATGTTTCCATGGCGAGGGAAGGGTTAACCATTTTCTACAGCCTTGGCTCCTAATGAAATATTTAGCCATCTGCAGGCTGTTGAGGATGTAATATAGAAGCTAAAATTGGTTGCTCATTAGTGGAGAGTGACCTAAGCTCATTAAAAGCTATTTATTAAAGAGATTATTAACATGTTTAAAATATCTGGTTGAAAATAATCAAGGAAAGTATTGCTGTCTGCATCTACCTATCAATTGGATTCTGCCACAATATCTGATTTGGTTCTCACTCCTTTCTGTGACATGTACAGGCTGCCTTTGGTAGGTTTTGCTTGCAAACTCCCCAATGCATTAATTCTAAACTGTTACTTGATATTCTAGTCTGTAGAAAGCACCCAGTTCTACCTCCCCATAGTCAGGGAGACAGAAAATCCATATTGTTTCCAACAGAAGGAATGCCATTATGCAATAAATTTGAAATCCATTTTGATCTGAAACTCTGTTGCATTCCTTTTGGTTTAAAGAATTTAAAAAATCAATTAAGAAGCTTTTTTTTTCTGTGCATTTTCCTTTAACATCAGGCAAGGTGGCAGGTTAAAGGACTGCTGATGGGTAATCTGACAGTGCTGACACACAGTGTCATTATTGATATGCTGGTGGATGTTAAATATGTGTCAAGTATTGAAGATGTCAGTGTACAGGAAAAGAATATCAATATTGCTTGAAGTTCTCTTCTTTGTATATCAGCTCACTGCATCTGGAATGGAATAGTTAGCTTTAAGTATTTAGAACATAGAACAGTACAGCACAATGTTGTGCTGACATAGTTAATCCCTCTTACCTACAGAATGCCCATATCCCTCCATTTTCCTCTCATTCATGTGCCCATCCAAGCCCCTCTTAAA
>JARFYF010000104.1:87579017-87591585 GCA_030265395.1 Rhina ancylostomus | reverse complement strand
ATAACCTACTTATTTGCTGATGCCCAGTTTAAATTTTGACAGCAGCAATCGGTTCTGGACCTCGTCACAGCCTCAGAAGTTCAAACATGGACCAAAACACTGAATCCCAGAGGTGAGGGGAGAATGACCAGTCCTTTACATCAAGGCAGCAGTTTGACTGAATATAGCATGCACTGATAAGTGGCAAGTAATGTTTACATCACAAGTGCCAGGCACTAACCATCTCCAAGAGAGTGTGTCTGGACACCTACTCTTGACATTCCATAGCATTACCTTCAAGTCCCACACTATCAAAATAATGGACATCAACGTTGATCAGAAATTCAGCTGGGTAAATAGCTTGTCTACAAGAACAACTCAAAGGGTAGGTATTCTCACCTCCTGACATCCCAAACCTTTCTACCGTTTATAAGGCAGAAGGCAGCTTGATACCATCCAGAACAAAGCAGCCTGCTGGCTTGGCTCCCCATCAACCACTGCTCCCAGCCATTCATTGCCTCTGCCACCAGTCCAAAATTATTGTAGTATGTACCACTTACAAAGTGCCCTGCAGTTACTTGCCTTGGCTTCTCCAATGGAATCTGCCAAACTGGTGATCTCTATCACCAAGAAAGACAAGAGCTTCGGTCATAGTGGAACACCACCACCTACAGGTTCCCACCTAACTTGCACATCTAGGATCTGGAAAACTAATGTTAGTTCTTCATTGTCACTGGGTCTAAATCCTGGAACTCTCTATCAGCACTATAGGAGTTTCTTCACCATAATGACAGCAGCTGTTCAAGAAAACGGCTCATTGCCACCGTCTCAAGGGCAGTTAGGGATGAGCAATAAATACCGGCCTTGCTGGTGACACCCAGATTGTGAAAAGTGAATAGATTTAAAAAAAATGCCCTTTTGAGTGTCTGTGACTGCATTCCATCTCCACCCACCTTCCATTACCACCATCATTACTGGCGCCAATTGAACCTGCTGCTGTAGGTGACTCCATGTTATTGTGAAACGCAAGGCTCATGAGCCTGTAGCGGTCATAGCAACATGTATCTGTTCTGAAGTTACATTCATTAAGCACTGTGAATCCCAGCAATGGAGAAAGCAGTTGCAGAGGGCAAAACATCGATGTCTCATTAAGGACACTTTAATTTGTGCCTGCTTCATTGTTTGCTGTAAAGTTTACTCCTAGTTTGAATGCTGGTGAAACTATTGCTCTGCTAATGTTACCTTTAAAGGACGACTATTTCCTGATAAGCAATTTCTTTCATTTTACACTGCCTGAACTTGAGGTCATCGAAAACGATGCTGCAAATCACCCATTATTTACATTCTTATAGACCTACATGGGCTCCCAGTAGAGCCCTGCATAATTCTGACACTCTCTCCTCCTCAGAAGATTCTCCTTAAATCTACAAGGCTTTTAATCATCTGTCGTCATTCTTGTATGGCAGGTTATAACACTTTGCTTTTAATTATGCTGGTATGAAGTGTCTTGTGATATTTGCTATGTTAAATGGATTGCATAAATGGAAGTTGTCATTGGTGTATGGTTATTCACATATGCATAATAATCTCCGTGTTTTCTTTATCACAATGGATTAGCTACCTTTCTACTATAATTTCAGAAGAAACTGGAATCTAACTTAGGCTAATGTTAAAATTAGATTTTATAAAGAAACTCAAATAAATGTCTTTCAAATTCATGGGATACATCAAAGAATTTTTAGGAAGCAAGGAAGAAAAATAGCATAGTTCTTCCAAATCTTTTTAAGAACCTTAATCATTGGGAATGTAATTTTTAATGTCTACTTAAGTTAAATTCCTGCTTGGGTTAAATTTCATAGTGAAAGCAATCGGATCTGAAATATTTTGTAACGTTTTTGTTTGAAAAACTGATGCAAAAGATCTCACTTAGCACTTTCATTTTGTGATTTGCCAAAATCTCAAGTTATCTTTTTACAAATCAAGTCAGCTACAAAAACAGCTAAAATATTTCTTTGATAACATTTTAAGAATTTGGATGACAAGTTAACAATTCAAATCTCTCAATAGAAGCTGTAGAATAGTTGGATGATTAAGCTTGATTTTGTCTGAAAAAAGTCATTTGATCTTAGGAATGAACGACCCATCCAGTTCACTAATGTTCTTTAGGGTAAAAAATCCTGCCTTACTCTGCTTGCTATATGAATTAAAAACCAAATGTCTGGTACCCTCTTGACTTCCATTATATCCTTAAACTAAAATGGCATTTATAATATTTCCTTGTGTTGATTATGTTGTTGAATGATAGGCATTAAATGTATTTCTGTTGAAAATCACATGGAGAATTTGATAAATTTCTTCAATGATGATTACATATTTAGGATATTGAGTTTCTACAATTACTCTAAATCCTACCAGAAAATCTTTCATCTGCTATTTAATCATCAGTAACTAAAATTTCTAATGGTGAAATAAAGATTTAATTAAAAAAAAAATTTAAAAAAAAATCAGGTTTCACAAGAATAGGAAAACACAAAATGCTGGACACACTAAGCAAATTGGGCAGCATGTGTAGAAAGAGAAACAGAGTTAAAGTTTCAGCTCAGTTCCCTCCTCAAAACTGGGACATGGAGGTGGAAATAGTTTTAAGGTAGCCAAGGAATGGACAGTATAAGGAGAATACCCGTCAGAGATTGTGACTAAGTATTGCCATAGGGATGAGTTGTTAATGCGGATGATTAGATGGTGACAAAGAATTGTGATGTTTTGCAAATAGCAGATCAGGGTGTGCTAATGGAGAGGGAAAGAAAAACTTGGCTAATGTCACAGGCGGATGACTTTGAACAAAAATGTCCAGCTCTGATATAGAGAGAAAAACTGAGTTACTGGAGCATTTGGTATTGGTTCCAGAGGCTGCAATGTGCCAAAGCTTGTGTTGGGCCTCCTTATAGCTGTGTAGGAGGCCATAAGCAGAATTGTCTGTGTGAGTGAGATGGAGAATTAAAATGGCAGGCAACAGGATGCTTAACATCATCACCGCAGGCTGAAAGCAGAGGCTCTGCAAGATGTTCACTGAACCTGTGTTTGGTTTCTCTAATATTAGAAAAGACCACATTGTGAAGACCAAATGCAGTACAGTAGATTGGAAGCAATGCAGGTAAACGCTACTTTACCTGGAAAGGCTATTTAGGTCCCTGGATGGTGAGGAAGGAAGAGGTAAAAGGACAGATGTTGTCTGGGGAAGTGCCATTATATGAGGAGTGGTTGGTGGGAGAGCTGTGAAGGGAATGTACCCTTCAAAATACTGAAGAGGGAAGGGGAAGATTTCTCTGGTGGTGGAATCTTGTTGGAGCTGGTAGAAATTGCAAAAGATGATCCTTTGAATGCAGAGGCTAATGGGATGGATCAGGGGAACTCTATCCTAGGGGACTGGGATGAGAGCAGAGCTGCAGCAAATGAATGAGATTCAGTTAAGGGCCCTGTCCACTATGGGTGCAGTAAGCAGAATCATTGCAGTTACCAATATACTAGAAAAATATCTGTGCCCATAGCTGCATCTTGAATATGGAGAAATTAAATGGAGGGAGAAGTTATTCAATGTGAGGATGAGTTCAGCCAAGTCAATGAGTTTGTTGATGGAGGGGAACAGGTCAGACCTCCATTCAGGGAAGAAGTGGAAGGCCCTCAGATGCTCCAGGTGTGGGGTAGGTTGTTGCAGGATTGTACATCCATGATAAAGACGAGATGGTTGGGCCAAGTGAATTGGAAGCTGTCAAAGTAGTAGGGTCATCAGTAGTGTCATGGATGTCAGTGAGAAGGGACTAGCCCAGGAGAGAAAGGATGAAGTCAAGGTGGGAACAAATTAGTTTGGAGTGAGAGCAGTCTGAAATGATGGTTCTGCCTAGATAGTCCTGTTTGTGGATCTTGCGCATGAGATAGAGGCAGCGGAGTGGGCAGTGGCATCTCAAGGCTAAAAGCTGTGGAGGGAAGATCTCCCAAAGAAATGAGTTGGGGATATTTGATTTGATTGTCGGGGAATACAATGTCCTGATGTTCAGTGGTGGTGTCGTAGTCAAGGAAAGCATGAAAATGTTTCTGAGAGCTGACGTTTGGCCTCAGCGAGATAGAGGTCAGTTCGCCAAGTCACGACAGCACCACACTGTAAGCAGGTCATTTCCATACTAGTAAATCAGGGCGCGGCCTCTTCCTTCAGAACCTCAATTGGGACTTTGGATATGAGTTGTAGGTGGGGATCATTAATTGTGGAGGTTAAGGGCCACTGGTAGTTGATTCCACCATTGCAGGTGTTGGGGTTCATTGAGGGGTCAAGTAATGGAGAATCAAGAAACTGAGAGTAAATTAGGATTCAGATCAAAGGACTGGAAAGGGGTTTAGCCACAGGAGGATCAGTGCCTGGAGTGGAATTTGGCCTTTGGAGTATTAAGACCTGAGGGGAAGGGCAGCGTTTCAACCATGGGGGAAGACATTGGTTGCCAGAGAAGGGATTGGCTATTGGATTATGGTCAGGTGATGGTGGGAGAGAGGGATTGTCATCATTGGATTTGGACTGTTTAGAAATTGGCATCTGGGGGATGGGAGTGTGGTGATAGGAGCCTCTGTGCATAATTGGAGGGTCAGTACCAGGGATGGTCAGAGGTTCAGGGCAAGGGATTGCAGTTAGGTATAGGATTTCACTACCATGGTGGGTGGGTGGGCCCTGGTGCTTGATGGATAGAAGATAAGAAATGAGCTAAAAACAAAGCATTGAAACACTCAACCGGTCAAGCAGCATCTGTGTAATACAGTCCACATTTTGGGCCAAGCGCCCTTCATTATAATTGGAAAAGTGATACGACCATTGTATTAACTGTGGAAGAGTGGGGAGACCGGAGGGAATATCAGTTATAGTGTGCAGATCAAAATTGTTAAGGTAACAATTACTTTTAAAGACTGACAATTGGAAAGAAAATATCAAACAGAAAGGTAGAGCCTAAGGAGGAGAAAAAAGTGATTACCTGAAATTGTTAAATTCAATCTTTAGTTCTGAGGGCTTCCATGTAAACGGACAGTAGATGAGATGCACTTCCTGGAGCTTACTTTGGGCCATTTTGGATCAATGTGGGAGGCTGAAGCCAGAGATGTCAGTTTGAGAGTGGGATGGAGAATTGCAGTGACAGGTGACTGGAAGCTCAGGGTCATCCTTGTCGCTTAAACAGAGGTGTTCTGCAACATAATCACCCAATCTGCTTTTAGTTTCTCGTGACCATATCGTGAGCACCACATGCAAAACAGGCCAACCCCCATCCCCCACCACCACCTTACGGCCATTTGGGTAACGGAAATTTACTCTTACAGAATTTGCAAATCACTACCCAAAAAGTTGAGATTATGGAATAAAATTTGCTCTTACAGAATTTGTGGAAAAAAAGTATATAAATAAACATGATTTTTTCTTTTCAAGTTGCATTTCTAGATATCTTTATTAGTCACATGTACATCAAAACACATAGTGAAATACATCTTGTTGGGTAGTGATTTGGGGGGCAGCCCACAAGTGTCGCCACACTTCCGGCGCCAACATAACATGCCCACAACTTCCTAACCTGTATGTCTTTGGAATGTGGGGGGAAACCGGAGCACCGGGAGGAAACCCATGCAGTCACAGGGAGAACGTACAAATTCCTTATGGACAGTGGCCGGATTTGAACCCAGGTCAGTGGCGCTGTAAAGCGTTACACTAACTGCTACGCTACTGTGCCTGAATGCACAGACGACATGGCTTTGTGTTATGCACTGTTTTGTAGGAACACAGCCCCTCTCCCCTGTAATGCAGGGATCGCCTATACACTGAACTGGAAGAAGTGCAGGTGAATTGCTGCTGCACCTGTAAGGACTGTTTGGGTCCCAGAAGGGAAGAGGTGGAAGAGCAGGTATTATATCTCCTCTGATTGCATGGTAAAGTGCTGTGAGAAGGGGAATGGGTGCAGAGATGCAAGAGGGAACAAGAGAGTTGCAGAGGGAACATCCCCTTCAGAATACTGATAGGGGAGGGGAGAGGAAGATGTGTTTCCTTAGTTCTCTCAATTTCTCCCAGCCTTTCCCCTTCATGCTAGGTTCCATTTTATGCACCCACAACCAGTTATCATTTTGCTATCAAATGGAAATTCCTAACCAATAGATAGGCCAGTCTTAAGCCCTGATTCCTGCTTTTCCCTGATAAGTCAGCTAGGGTTACTCCGTTATTAATGGAACACTACTACATTGCAAGAAGGGAAGCTGAATGTGGCTAAGGTAATTGCCCATATTATGTAAATATGAGCAGAGTTTTAGTGAGGGTATTATTATACATTGTAAAATTTATTTGTATGTACTCATTAAAACTTTTACTGAAGTAGGTAATTCTCCTGTGCTTATTAAAGACAAAAAGCATTACAGCAATTGGTCTTAGAATATAAACTTACAGAAGTGACAATGTATCCTTTAATAGAATGACAGTGGAGCCAAGGTCTTCCTGAATAGTGACAATGACGAGGAGTCTGTTTCAAGGAGGGAAGCTGCTGAAAAGTCCACAGTGTCGTTCAGGCCAATGGTCTCAGATCCCATTTATATACATCGAAAATCCCCACTGCAACGATCCAAGAAAATAGGCTCAGTGGAAGTAAGTGTTTTAAATTAAACTTTCTTTTAAAATTCTTCGGAAGTTTGTAAGAACATTTTTTTCTGGAATTGCAGGGGATACTGTATATAGTATTTCTAAAGAAAAAAGTTATTTAACAAGGATAACTATTTAAATTTCATTTCTTACCAGAAAAGGATATTCATCTTCTAGTATCAGTGATAATGAGGATTAGTATTACTGAAACACTCCAGATGAACATAATATTGAATAGAACACAAGCATTATAAGAATAGTTGTGTGCCACTATCCAGCAATACTCCACAGGTTAGACAGTATCTGTGCAGTGAGAAACAGTTAACGTTTCAGGTTGATGACTTTTGATCTGAACCTAAACACCCTAAAAATATGAATTGATTCTTTCTCCACAGATGCTGCCTTTTGTACATAGTATTCTCAGCATTTACTGTACCACTAGCTATATTTTGTGGAACATTTTTTGCATTTTGTGCTGGATACTATTTTATAGCCACCTATTTCTTAAAACAGAGTAAACTACCAAAGAGAAACTGATTTATCAGTGCAGCAACTTGTGAAAGAAATGTCTAAACATGGTAAACAAAGTTGTTAGATTAAGGGATTGATGTGAGTTGATATTTTGGAGGACTATTAAGAACAGTTCTTTCAGAATCATAGTACAAAACAAGTGATTCGAACTATGAAAATTATGCACTGTAGCTAGATCATAATTATAAGCATTAAACTAATTTAAACTCAAAATATCAAAAAAAGTTAATAAATGGATGATTTAATTTTGCATTCACAGTAGTTATCTTAGTCACTGTTACTACACCAATGTTATAAAACTGAATAGTTTTCATTTAATATAAAATTGTGATTACTTTATATAAAAATAAACTAAGCTCTATTCTATACTTAGAAGGATAGAATCGAAACCTAGTGAGATTATGCTAAATTGCATTGAATCTAAGCTATACTTGAAATAACATGTATAAATCTGTTTGATCTTGAAAGACCTCAACATGTTTGTGGGGAAGAATAAAACTGGAGGTCATCAATATAAGATAATCACCAAGAAATCAAATAAGGAAATCATAATATTGAATTTGCATCACGGACTTTGGAAGATTCTTCCTGAGCCAATGAGTGATGAGAATGTGGAACTTGTTACAACAGGGTGTGATGGAGGCAAATAGCATTGATGCATTCAAGGAAAAGCTAAATAAACATTTGAGGAGTGATGGAAATAGAAGGCTATGCTAAGAGTTAAAAGAAGAAATACTGCAAAAGGCTAAAGTGGAGCATAAATTTTAGCATGGCTGATTGATCTGAATTCAGTTCAGTCAACTTAGAGGCTGAGTTAAGAATTGAGAAACGTATGGTATCAGAATATCTTTAATAGGACAACTATTCGACAGCTCACTTCCCATCATTTACTGTCTACTGAAAGTGCTGTTCAAGTAGTTTATTTTGGGGTGCATTAGTGTCCAAAGGTAAATTGCCAGATAAATATTTATGTTTTGTGAGTAAAGGACAATGAAACTAAATTTGTATATTATCAGGAATTATGTGTGGATTTGTTTTCCTTTTTGTTTGTTGTTTTCTTTCTACAACCCAGTTGAACCCAGGTATTTAACAAAAGAAGCTAACAAAACTATTATTGGTAACATTTGTGTCTGGTAATTTTTAGGATCTAATGAGATGGGCTATTTTAAATGCTTTATTATGCTAGATGAACTTAACATGGTAGCTTAATATCTGAAATGTTCAAAGAACTCATTTTCTTTAAGTCCCTAGTTCGCTTTGGGGCAATTAGGTAATAATGTGTGTGGAAATCTATTGCCATATTTGAGAGTTCCTGACCAAACTACAAGGAGATCCACAGAATTAGAGTAAGTTCCTGTTTGTCTGATGGAGTACATACCTTTTCAGTGGGAAATGCAGGTTGACAAGATCTCCGGCTAAGGCAACCCCAAATCAACTCTGCAATTTAACCAGTTATAATCATGCAGCCTAACAGCACAGGGTATTAATCATTCATGACACTTTAGTGCTTCGGAACTGATCAACCTCATTACTTTTGGTCAATGAGTCAGCTCCTTGTTTAACATCCAAATTCTGGCACACCATGGATTTCTCTCCAACATTGGACTGCTGTGTTTTCTACAATGTATTGACTTTATTCCAGAATCCTATCAGAAGGGATGTCATCTGGGAACCAACATGTCTTCAAAGAGATTAAACCTCTTTTTCCGCTTTCATCCACTTTCGGTAGAAAACAGGTGAACATGGGTTTTATCCCATCCTCAGAAAACAGTCCATATAACTCATCGTAATGCGAGAGCCTTTAGTGTTATTTTTCTGATCAAATTGAAAAGATCAGAAAAAAATAAAAAAAAAGAAATTTATCGTAAGACTAGCTTGCATTGCGATAGGCTAATATTACCAATTGCATCTTAGCTCTGCCGATTGGAGATTCAGAGTTTCATAGTAATGTTGTATCCACAACCTAATTAGGTTGGGCACTGAGTCTTGAATGTAAGACCACAATTTACAGTTTACTATTCCTCCAGGTAATGTCTTCCAACAACCACTGTCCTAACCTTCCAAATTGCTAGTCCAGATGAATGGTCTCGACCCAAAACATCAACTGTCCATTTCCCTCCATGGGTGCTGCCTGACCCCCTGAGTTCCTCCAGCTTTTTGTGTGTTGCTTCCAAATTGTTAATATCAATTCTCCATTCAAGAACATTTTAAATGGCAAAATATTAAATTGTAGCTTTATTTATGCATTTGTAACAAAACCCAGATTCTTTATGGTGAGAGATGAAACACTTCTCCATTAGAAATGAACTGTAGGATCATAAAATGGTTGAGCAAGGAGTGAGATGTTCAGCCCATCAAACCCATGCCAGCTCTTTGCGAGAGCAGTTTAGTCAGTCCTGCTCCCTGGTTCTTGTGGATCTGCAGTTTCTCTCTCTTGCGGGTTATCCAATCGCTGTCTGAAAGTGGCAATTGAATTGGCTGCCACCATGCACTCAGACAGCGAATTCTGGTTCATGCCTGTCTTTAAAATGAAGAAGTTTTTTTCTCCCTCATGCCACCCTGTCTTTTGCCCTAAGTGGATAACTGTGCCCTTCAGAATTATGCCCAATAAATTATGTTGCCTTTCCTCATTTCTCCTAACAAAATGTATCACTTTGCAGGCTCTGCCTTAAATTCCATTTACCTTGTGTCCACCCATTCCATAAGCCTGACTATATCTATCATCTTCACTGTTTACCACACTTTAAAGTCTTGTACCATCTGTGACTTTTGAAATGGTGCCCTGCACCCTACCTAATGCTGACCATTGGATAGCTTCCTCCAGCCTGAAAAAAAACGGTTTATCACAACTCTTTCCTACCCCTAACTTAATTTGGTGTCCATTATTCTTTTTATGGGCTCAGTTTTGCAAACAAGCTGATGTGGTAATTTATCAAATACCTTTTGAATGTCCATGTGCACAATGCCAACTGCATTCGCCTTGACAGCACGGAATAAAGGTGATGAAGTTAATGATGACATTATTTGCCTTGATCTTGTCAAATGACTATTTCATCCCTGAAAATTGCCTGTATAGGTATCTTCACCTCAGAAATTAAACCAACTACCCTGATAGTTGCAATATTTACCTTCGTATCCAACTTTGAACAAGATTATAGCATTTGCTCTCATCCATTTCTTGAGCAGCACCCTAACTTTGACCAGTACTTTTGCAAATTTTGCCTCTTCTTGTCTCTGCAAAGAATTGCCCAGAGCAGGTGATTTATCTACCTTCAGTTCTGCTACATTTTCAACTAACTTCCATTTATCAAAATCCTTTTAAAAGTCTGTGTACACAACTGATATCTCAACCACTTCTCTCTTCTACCAATACTTTGGCAACATCTTTCTCTTCGGTAAATAATTTTTAAAATGTATTCATTTACAGGATGGGGTTATTGCTGGCAAGGCCAGCATTTATTGCCCATCTGTAATTGCCCATGAGAAAATGGTGGTGAGCTTCTTCCTTCAACAGTATGTCTTTTTGGTGAAGGTACTTGTACATTTCTATTGGGTAGAGAGTTTCAGGAGTTTAGATCTAGTGACAGTGAAAGGATGGTGATAAATTTCCAAGCTAAGGTACTGTGTGACTTCGGAAAAGCCACTGCAGGTGGCTTCCTTATTCACCTGCTATCGTCCTTCATTGGTGGTGGAAATCACAGCAGTGCTGGATTAGCTGTGGCTAATAACTGCAGTTCATTTGGGTATAAATTACTCTGCCACCATGCATAGATTAGAGCCAATTATATCTCTTGCCCAAATCTCTCTCAATCACACTCTTCCATTAAAATCCATGGGACAATACCAATTATTTCTCAAAAAAGCCTGGTGCAAAATATTCAGATGAAATTATATCGTAACTTTTGGGTATTTAGCCAAGTTTTGTGCTGCCACTGAATTTTGAGCCCAACGTGAAAATGCAAACTGCTGGCTCACAACAACATTCAGATTTCTACATTCACACCAGCTCCTTCATTTTTAACTGTTTATCCTTTTGATCTCTCTTGGCAGTTTTTGAGGGCCCAAGAAGCCCAACAGGCAATAGAACCTAGGAAGGTGGGAACCTTGAGATCGTTGCAGTTGAAGCACTGCTAATGGTCAGGAGGAGATAAGGTGTTTCCTCTAAACTGAATAATCTTGCCTCTTTTCTTGTTCCCACCTGAGCTATGATCTCTGACTCCTATTCTCCAATCGATGTTCCACTGCCCTGCAATCTTAGGCTCCCAGCTTCTCCCTTCTCTGTGATGTTCAGCTCCCTTGATCCACCTCAACTTTCTGTATCTCAGATGGATTAATGTCTCCTTGGCTCAATGGAATCTACAATCCATATGCCTCCCCACAATTTACTTCTTACACCAGCCACCCTTACCCTAATCTTCTCGTATCCCATTGATACATAATTCTATAGATTGCAGTCCACACTACTGCCACCTTTCTGTTTCTTCACTGCACCCTCAAAATCTTTACTGAGTAACGATCTGGGTGATCAGAGCGCTTTACCCTCACTTTAAAGTAGTACTATTTGCTTTATCTTGCCTATTATTTCACACATATCTGCATTTAGTTTTGTATTCCCATTTGATTAGCTAGTTTTTCTCTTCTTGACATAATCTACCCACTCTTGAAGGAGAACTTTTGTTTCCATGTTTTTTTTTCAGTTGTAATTTCTTGCAGCTCCTTTTTCTCAGGTCGCATTTATAATGTTGTGTACATTGTTATAACTTTAACATAATCACATCAGGGCTTGTGCACAGTACCACCAGCATTGTGACTTGCCATCATCTTCAATTCTGACAAACTTGAGACAATCTCTACAACTGTTATCAAAATGGCTGGCTGCCAAAAAGAGTGGAAAATTTATTATCTGTATTAATAAATGATTTTTAAAAAATTTGAATTTGAAGCTACCATTGTTAGTTATCATCAGACTCCTTGTCAAGGTTGTTGGCAATTAAACAAAATACTTCAGGCAAATCCAGAGTTTCGAATGAAGCTGGCACAGCTCATTTGCTTAGAGTTTGACTACAAAAACATGTTAAGCATTTGCAATATGGAGAGCCAGTGAATGTTCATGACCCCATTGTTTGGAAATTTAATAGCACATAAGACCCAAAACCTCATGAGCTTTTTAATTGATCTAAGACAAGGTAAATTTTTTCCTTTGCATGCTCTGCCAGTGCCAAGTGAGCAAAGGAATACAGGTAAGTCCAAGAGTGGAAGGGAGGGTTGTGGATTGGAAGAGGGCATCTGAACAAGGGTTGTCCACTGGACTTTGGTGGTGGTGTTGTGGTTATCTGTTGGGGTTTGAGGATTAGAAGATCATAGCTGGTGATGGGTGGTGGGGTTGGGATATCAGTGGAGGCAGGGGTG
>JARFYF010000104.1:87521554-87534444 GCA_030265395.1 Rhina ancylostomus | reverse complement strand
AACACACAGTGAAATGCATCTTTTGCATAGTGTTCTGGGGGCAGCCCGCAAGTGTCGCCACGCTTCCGGTGCCAACATGGCATGCCCACAACTTCCTAACCCATACATCTTTAGAATGTGGGAGGAAACCAGGGCACCCAGAGGAAACCCATGCAGACACAGGGAGAATGTACTAACTCCTTGCAGACAGCGGTGGGAATTGAACCCAGGTCGCTGGCACTGTAATTACATTACGTTAACTGCTACACTACCACTATTCAGTTCCGAGGGCTAGAATGTGGTTAGAAGGAAGATTAGATGCCATTCCTTGAGCTTAAATTGGGTATCGTTAGAACAGTCTGGGAGATCGGAGTGAGATAGAGAATTAAAGTGACAGGTGACTCAAGGTCACTCTTGCTAACTGAGCAGAGGACACTCGCAATGTTGAGCTGACTACATTACTAACACAGAATTCAGTGCACTGATTGGAAGAAGTGCAAGTGGAAAGCTAGATGAGGTCATTGGAGGGTGGCAAAGGATGAAGTAAAAAGGTAGCTATTGCATGAGAAGTTGCTGTCAGCAGGGAAGTGGAGTGCCGAGATGGAAGAACAGATCAAGGAGTCATTATTCTTCTAACTTTAAACAGGAAGTGTTCAAAGTACTTGGCCCAGGCAGCATCAACGGAAAGGGAAAAGAGTTAGCATCTTGGGTAATGTCATTGTTCTTTCAGGAAGTGGTCTAGCGGCACTTCGAACCATCTCTTCTTTGAGTCACTTTGTCAGGGTCTTATTACTCTGACATGTGGCCACACTGACAAATACTGCTTTAGCCATTTCTGTTTTGTCAAGGAAACTAAAATTAGCTAAACATCTACAATGGTAATTTTAAAATAGTGGATACGTACTATGCTTGAAACCAAAATGAATTTTGGTACACCAATTTATGAAGACAATCTTTGTCCAAACTGTGCAGGTTGACCATTCTGTAACTGAGATTGAAGGATCAAGTTTAACCACTACACTCTGAGCAATTGGTGGAATTGTACAATTTCCAATAATATTTGGAGATCTAATGGCACAGCCAATAGTCTCACTTTAAGCATAGTTATCTCAAGGTTGCATGCAGTATCGGATCTTCTCTTGTAAGAGACTTGCTCCATTCTGCCTGTGGCTTTGAATTGTACTCTATTCTTCATTTGTTAAAAAAATACTGTTTGGCATTTTAAAGATACCTGGTACTATTCATTGAAGATAGCAAATACAAAGTTGTTAAACTTTTTTTTATATAGTGTTGCTAAGAAATGCCATCACTACTTCAGAGCCTTAGTCTAACCTTGCGTATATATTTGTTTCCTGATAATATGTTGTGTTATACTTTAGACTGACAGCTGCCAATTATAGAATGGAGGTGGACCTCAGTGGTATTTCCAGGGCAGTCTTGCCTGTCCTTCCTGCACCTGCTGTTGAAGTGAACTCTCCGGGGAAAACAGAACCAGAGAAACCTCGTAGCTCCAGCACCCCGTGTTCCCCAGTCAAGCGGACTGTGTCGAGCTACCAAATTCTTCACATGGACACCAACTACTTGGTTGGCTTTGCTACGGGTGGTGAACTTTTAAAATTGGCACAAAGGTGGTCAGGTAATGAGGGAAGCACAGCAGATGTTGTGCCTGGCCAACATACTAAACAGCAGGAGGTGGGACTGACTAGAAATTCGCGTGTCTATAGAACCAAGAACCGATATTATCAGCCATATGAGATCCCAGCTGCAAATGGGCGAAGGCGGCGGCGAATGCCAAGCTCGGGGGAACGAACCATCAAGTCATTGTCCTTTGAACCTAACAGATGTCTACGTGGCCCTTTGCCAGTTTGCCTCATTAAAGGAAAGAGAGCCCAGTCGAAATCCTTGGATTACCTAAACCTAGATAAAATGAGTATTAAGGAGCCGGCAGACACAGAAGTACTGCAGTACCAGCTACAGCATCTCACACTTAGAGGAGAGCGTGTGTTCAGCAGAAATAAAACTTGAAAAGAAATGCATTGCTTTATTCAATGTGCACAAGAAACAACACTGGGCTTGTGGAAGTCGGTGACGTATTTGCCCGAATTTCATTGTGACTGATGGGAGTAGGTGAACTGAACAATTTGACAGTAGATATTTAAGTTTTCTTGATGGAACATTGATTCTATACAAACTTTGCACTGGGCTGCAAAATCAGTGCTCTTTCTGGTAGAATTAATGTGGGTTAGATAGTGTAGATGGCCAGTGTTACATTGCAGAAAGATTAGAAGCAGTGTACTCCAGTATTACTGGTAAATGGTTAAAATGGTCTTCTGTTGTTGTTATGGCAGTAATTTGAATGGCTGAGGTACTGCTGCACTGTTATTCTGTAGCAATAATAACCAATTGTCAGCATTGTCTTCAGTTAACATTTCTGCCTCTTTTTATTATTTAGTTTGTTTGAGTAGTAGCTGTTATACTTCTATTATTGGAAGACAAAGAAATGTTATCTAATTAAATAAATGTAGCTGTTTGGGTCCAATCCAGTGGGAAGCAAATCCATTTTAAATTTATTATATTTTGCATATATATATGAAGGTTGAACTTACTCTTGTCTACCATTTTAAACTGTTAAATTTTTGGTCTACATCAGAAGATGATGTATTGCTGAGGCTAGGTTCTTAACTGCACACTTACGCTGCAGTATGCTTTCAGAACTAAGGTATGAGGTTTTAACTACAATCATCTTCAGTTGACCCATCCCGATATTAATCCACATGCTTCATGAACTAACTTTTTCAAATACAAAAGAAGACAAAAATACAAGGTTATTTATTTGGCTGGCAGGTGGGCTTTGTCTTTTTTTCCTTAACTGAATCAGTTAATACATTGTGAATCAATGAATAAGGGAAATATTACAGTATGTTTTGTCTTTCTAATTTAATACTTAATGTAATGATTATAGATATATTAATATCATATGTATGTTTAAAAAATTTTAACTTGCTGTTTTTTTTCCAATGTTTGTTGTTTTGTAGTTGGCTCTGCATTGTCTAACTGACTTTGAGGGGAAGTACTGAGGATAATGCAGAATTTCTCATGGTATTCATTGACATCATTCTTCAATGTTGCACCAAGTTTCCAAATGCGGAAGAATTCTACAAAAGTGACGAGCTCAATTCTTTCCCACTCGGCCATTTCATTTTCTTTTTGTCATTTCCCAACACACAACTAAAACATGACAGAAGTTTTCTCTTGTAGTGATGAACTGAAGCAGGTCAATCTTTTTGGAGCTTGTTTCCAATTCATCTTGCAATTATACCTTGTGTAAAAAGTCTTTTATTTAAATTAATTGTGATGAACTATAACTTGTTTCTCCTGCACCACAGAAGGTTCACCGCTGGAATGGATGAGGTGGTCTTCTGTAATTCTGTCTCTCTAATCAACGGGCTGGCAAATTTTACAAAGCTCTTGATATATTTTTAGTAAATTGAATGTTCTGTTTCAGATTGTATCAAAGTTTTAGAACATACTACACAATTAAGTCACTAAAATTTATGTTCCTTTCAATTTTTCCATACACAATTTGGAATTTTGGAAGTGAATAGCAAATTTCTCTACCAAAACTGCATTTATTCAGCTTCTTGAAATTTTGCATATTATCATTTTTACTTTCAGTACTAATAAGTTTTTTTTCTCCTTTATCTGATAATATGTTTAAAATTGGCTTATAGTCAAAAGGTAACTGATCTGTTTAACTTCTGTTGCACATGGCGTGCAATATTTTGCCAAAGTCCACCTTTTTGTGCTGCTTTTCTATAGATTTTTGGCCACTTGTAATCTTTCTTCACAACTGCCAAGAACAATTAGGCTAGGCTGTGATGATTTAGCAATAAAGTATGATGCCTACTACTGGGAACTGAGATAAATGATGACTGAACTACACTGGTTCCCTTAGTATGATGACTCCAATGTTTCTTCCAGAATTCTGGGGTGGTATTCTTGGTGCAATGTTTTTTTTGAAACACAGAGCAGTAATTATGGAAACAAGTAATGGACTCCTTGCATACTTTTGTCCTCTAGTAAAATGTCTCCTGGTTTTCGGGGACAAATTGCTGAGATGCATATCCTTGTAGCAAATACTGCACCTAGAAAAAAAATTCTAAAATTTGTATATTTGAGTTGACCACTCAATAAAATTCCAATAAATGGGTGTTTGAAACAAATGTAAGTAATTAAAACAGCAATGTCAGTATAATTTCAAATTTTCCAGTTTGAACTGCTAACAAGCTCCTCCAAAGGATAGTCTGTGTTCAAATAAATCACTGTTTGTTATTTTAAAGAAGGAATTCTTCTGACTCTAAAAGAAAATTGCATTGCTTTAGTATAGCTTTCTTTAAATCAAGTACAGAGATTTTCATTCATATGCTGGTCTCCAGTTTATGACAGCCTATGAAAGGCAAATACCAAAAAATATCCTGAATTGTTCTGGTCAATCGCAGAATTTTATTTATTGATCCCACATTACTGATTGCATTGTAAATTGTGCAATCAATGACAATATTTTCATTCATTCATATAGTATTGAAGATGAGGGAAATGCTACACAACCAATTTATTACCATCATGAATTGCCCTTGCTATGGCAGTTCAGAAGGCATCTGAGAGTTGCTCTAAGTAACATAGAGGCCAAACTTGGCTAGGAAGGCAGATTTCCTTCCCTAAGGGGCTTCAGTGAACTGGATACATTTTCATGGCAATGATGTAGTTCCATAGTCACTATTTTGATACTAGTTTCTTTTATTTTGGGTCATTTTAATTAGCTGAATTTATAATCTCGCAGTTAGAACAATAGAATTTGAGTGCATCTCTGTATTACTTGTACAGTAGCACTGTACCAACTTTTGAAGTAAGAAAGAGGCAGGCACTATGGCATTATAAGACTGCCGAGGTTAAATTATCTGCTCAAGCATAATACTTGTGCAACAAAACTGATTTTCTAAAATCACATTTTAATTTTAAAAAATCAACTTTCATACTGTCCTCTGGAGAACATAGATTTCAAAATCTTTTATAGCTTTTTCTTTTTAGCCTGAACTATTAAGGGTCTTGATAATGGGGAATTTGAAGCTTGGTTTTAAGTGAATGGTTTAATATTGATTCAGACATATTTGAGACTCTTTACTGATGTCTCAGTTGTTGAACTGAACAATAAATTTGGACCTGGAATGTGACTTAGTTATTTAATGCTTGTGCCCCTGCTCTCCTCTCTTAATTGTTTTTGTTTTAAGTGAGCAAACCAAGATTAAGGAAGCTGCATTTGTTGTAACTCTCAACAAATGTCCTAAAATTGACTTGCAGAATTTACTTCTATTCTTAGTTCCTTATTGGAGGCTTCTCTGTGCTGTTAACACCGTTCAGTTGAAAGTGAAGTTATAGATAGTTAATGGCAGTATTAAGTCAGAGTTTTCCAACAGCTCTGGGAATTTTTATTTTTGCAGTGCACAAACTCCATGTTGATTCACAACCTGATTGTGTTAGTTTTCCTTCAGCAGCAGCACAGAAAGGTTCCAGTTCATGGTAACTTTTAGAAGGAAATTTGAATCATCTGTTTTAATAGCAAGAAGACTAGTCCAGCCCTTGGCTGGCTGACTTAATGCCTTTCATAAAAGACATGAAGCAAGTTTTGAGCAACATCAAGACCTCTGTTTAGAGCTGAATAACTAGCTTGGTGTAAGGAGTTTTGAATATAACAACCTGCTCGGATGGTCCAACTCTACTTCCTGAAGCAGTTACTGATGTAGCATTATCAAGATGACTTCCACCCCTTTTAGGAGCGATTTGCCTGCAAAGTGGTGTGAGCCTCCTGTGAATATTATTGAATATTCTCATCATCCACTTCATGAAGTGTTTTTAGGGGAGTTAGAAATATTATTGTTTCAAGTTGATGGTAAATGGCCCTGGTCATTCACATCATCATTAAGCATAGAAATGCATTGTATCCACGGCAACATCAGGACACATGTTGGACAATTTGCTGAATGTATTTTGATAGCTGAATTGCAGATTCTGTAATAACCACTATATATAAACTAAACTAGAATGATGATTCTGGATGTGACTTTCTTTTTCCTGCCTGCTTTTGACTGTTTGCATCATTACAAAGCTATAACATTACAAAGTGCTAGATCAGTCGCATGTATCTCGAAGTAAATTAGATAATTAATCTTTGATCTAGGAATGTTCTTGACAGTTACAACTGTGGTTGATGCATTTTCCTTGAGTTACCCTTTTGCAAAGATAAAACTGAGAATTGTTAAATGTGATTGAGCTGAAGAGTTTTTTTGTGAAAAGCTAATATTTTATAAAGTAAGCTGATTTTAAATGTTCATGGTCCAGTGAATCTGGTTTATTGTACTGTATGGTATAGCTTTAATCTCAAATAGAAGATTTTACAAGGTTCGAGGCCGCAAAGCTTGCTGTAAAAGCTTAGAATGTACAGTAGATCTACAATAATTAATACCTAATCTACCAATAATTATGAAATGTGCCTTCTGGATACAGGATGCACTTATTGCAAATGTTAACTTTCCATGTCTTCTCCCTCCCCACAAATTGTTCATCACGGCTGCTTGGCACAACTCCATTTGAAAGTTTTTGGTTACTCTCACAAACTGGGTTAGTAAATAAAAATAATGGTTGTCCAAGTAAATTAAAATATTCAATTTTCACTGGAGTAACATATCTTTAATCTGTCTGTCAAATCCTCTTTCCATTAATCCAAGCAACTAATATATAGAAGTAAGGGAATGGAAAAGCTATTCTGTGGTCCAGTTTGTTTTCTACTACTGCCTGTTTAGACATATCCAAGCTGGATGCTGGAGCTTGATTCCTACATCTTATGATAGCAACATCTACACTACAACCTGGCTTACAACCCAAAGGTAACTTCTCGGCTAGGTAGCTAGCTTTGGGACTCTCATCTACACCAGTGGAACTGTTAAATTTGCTGCATATACAGAGGTAATACAGAGGAGCAGGAGTAGGTCACTCGGCCCTTTGAACCTGTCCTGCCATTTAACATGATTGTGGCTGATCCTCGATCTCAATATGATTTTCCCATAGTCTCCCATAAATGGGTATATTTGAAATTACCTTTCTGTGCAATCTCTGGGATATCTTGACCAGAAACCCTGCAATAGATTCTATCTAAACTGACGTAGTTACGTAGCAGTGAAATTGAGTCATGTTAGCATTCATTGATGGGATAGAAGCATTGTGCTTGATTGTTAATACATTCTTGTTACCAGGGATAATCCTCTTTCAGTGCAATTCAACTTGTGTAATAATAATTGCACGCTAAGCCAGGAAGGATTTGGATATTATTTATTTTTAAAATATTTTTTATTGAGTTTAATATATTGTCTTTGGCAAATCATGACTGAGATGCATAAAATAACCCTGCTTATAATCAACAATAAAGATAATTTCCAGAGGAACTGAGTTTGTTTTGTGTGGCTTTAGTTCATTTATTCACATTTTTGTTGTGGTGTTGACTGTAATGTAAAGCGATTCTGAATGAGTAAGCTGAATCCAAGCTAGGCATTACATACGTGTCGTAGTGATTTCATTGCTGGTCAAATGGTTTACAAGCAAATGGGGAAAATTTGACTTTCTTAAATAAAATGGGTCTTTTAATTTAAGAAAAAGACAATTGGCATATGGATCTGTGATCTCTGCCCAGAAATTTCACACTGAATGAAATCGTACAGATTATGTAATACATCTGATAGTTGCAAAACACCATGCCACAATCTGATTTTGGTTGTGGAGAAATTAAGTAGATTTAAAACATTTTTATGGATATCTATTACGCAGTATTTTGTCTGTACAAAATGACAGAAGAGGTCAGTTTAGCATATTTTGGGATGTTCCATTTATTGATCAAATCTAAGTTTGGTATGAAGTATTTCAGATACATTCTATATTGCTAACATCAAAAAAAACAAGTTAACCATCTACACAACACAAAGTATTCTGGTAACATTCTGGGAATTAATTATATCCATCAAATACTTTTGTCACATGGTATATATTCAAAAGTGTGACACATTATGTCATTCTTTATTTCAAGACAACTTGTGGAATATACATCTGTCATGAGCAGTTTCCAAAATGAAAGGAGGAAACAAATTTGGCAACTGAAAAAATATTTAAGCAGCAAAATAGAAGACCTGTTATAAATAACTTTCTAAATGGGAGCATAAATGCAGCGGTCAGAAGACATTGACCCTAGGCCCTTTTGCCTATACACGGAATAACTTAACACACTCATAAGCTGAGAACAAACTTGAATTCAAGTCGCTAAGATAAAGCTTGTGAAATTTCTTGCTAGGCAACAAACTTAATCACATCAAGCTAGAGAATATTATTGATACTTTACGTTCCTTTCAGGTTTGAGTAGTTGTCTTCTATGGATGATTCAACATTATAATTATTACGTCTCATAATCAGTGGCTGTTCTTGCAAATTTTAAGTTACTGTCTAAATCAATGGTAGTTATCTATGTAGCACATTTAAATTAGCAGATGTCCCAAGTTTCTTCAAGAATCATAATTAAACAAAACTGAATGCCAACTAATGCAGAGATACTCAATAGATGGCCAAAAGTTTGATCAGAGTTTTTAAAGACTGTTTCAAAGGAGGAAAGACAAGTGAGGAGATTCAGGGAAGGAATCCAAGGGCTGGGATGAAGGTGGTGTCATCAATAGGGAATTGATTAACTTTGGAGGCCTGCAAGAGACCTGAATAACAAATGTTTTGGAGGCTATGGGCCTGACAAACAGTTCGCTGTCACTGGCATATAAAACTGCTTTTATTCAAAAGTCTAGAGCATACACATCATCAGCACTCTAACTTTGCCTTTATTAAATTCGTGTTTAGATGCTTGAGTTCTTTGATTTAAATATAAACTAACTTTCCATCTGCATTGTGCACATCACCTGATATTTTAAAGACTTGAATCATCCCAGCTGTCAATTTATTTATTTTGTTAGAAAACATTTGTTTTTGTTGTTTCACTGAAGGTATCTCTCATGTACAGGAATAAAAATTATATCAATAATTAAACCACAATCTGTCATTATTCATTAAGGAACAATGAGCAGACTTTCCTAGTATTCCTTTCCCCATTGTTAGACAGTAAAATGTCCAATGATGAAATGGCACATTTCTCTCAAAGATAATTTGCTGACAGATGCAAGCCATCACTTCTGGATGAGTTGTCAAAGCTGGGTCCTTTACCCCTTCTGTCAGTATAAAAGACTGTGTCACACTAAGGAGCAAGCTGCTAGCACCATGCCCAACACTTAACCCTCTTCCAGCATAGTCAAGAATAAAACTGCTCCACTGCTCAGTTATCTTGATTGTTTAATACTCACTGTAACTAAATTAGATTTGAGCATCAGGTATTAGGAGCATACCGAGGAAGTGAAAGGTACCAAGTAACAACTGCCTGTCTTTCTCGTGTTTGACTAACAGAGGAATATCACTGTAAAATGTAATTGCATCGAACTGTGGAAGAGCTAAAGCAGCATTCATTGTTTGTTCACAAAATTTTAATCTTTGCTGTTAAACTGAAGTAGTATCTAAGCATTTGCAGATGTATATAGAAAGAAACACTTTTGTTATAAATGATAATTAACAGATCGACGGCATTCATATTCAACTTGTACAAAAGATCTCATCTGCTTGCCATGGAATTCCAGCTTCCATCTTTTGTGAGCTCAGGAAAGCAGGGAACATGCTGCCCAAGGTAACAAGCATTATAAACTATATTCTACAATTGCAATAAAGCTCTCCAATTAGATCTGAAAAGGTATTGGATACAAAATAATTTGTACATACGACAAAGATCTTCATCTTAAATGAATTTAGAACAAAACAATGAAGCTGTGTAAACTGGGTTAGACTTGCTTTGCATAAGAAAAGCAGAATGTGCTTTCTCTCTGTGATGTCAGTTTGAAGCCACTCATAAGGAATGAAGGATCAATCCACCGCCAAGAGTCAGCAAGCCCACAATAGTGCCAATTGTAAGTAATAAGTTAGTGTAAAAGTAACAGGAAGATTAAGACTACATTTATGTGATAGGCCCCAACCCACTCCCTCTCACTTGTTTTTCTTATTCATAATCATCGCTTGACTTCTCCAGTGTTGTCCACAATGGCCTTCCTTATTAAACTAGATTATTTAAAATCCCAGCATTCACGTTGGACCAAGCTAAGCTTCTGATCTCACATTCTCTCCCGCACATGCACCACCTCCTTCCATCATTGTATCTCTGCCCACCAACAATCCTACCCTGGTCACTTGGCTACTCTAATCCTCAGGCAGGCTCCACATCCAGAATGAGGCAAGCGAAGCCGTCGTGTGAAATCCAGCAACCCCGGCTAAAGTTGAGGTCAATGGGAACTGAGCACAAACTCAATTATCTTGCTTCATTGCTTCATTAGAATGTTACAGTTCCACCTATCAGAGTCAGTTTTGCTATATGGCGTGAATATTACACTAAACAACACTAAAGACCAACATAAAAAATAATTCCATCATATGACTCTTCCAGCAAAAGATGAACAAACTGAAATACTACTTTCTTTCTCTGTCACACACATGACTGGTATTTTCTGTTTACATTATAGATAAGAGTTTTTTTTGAAAACCATCTGTTTGAACCTGGTAAACCTGAACTCCATCATCATATTCTTCACAGCATTTGCAAAACACCCACAGAATTAAGAAGGTTTTTTAACTAGAGCAAAAGAGGCTTTGTTCCTTTAGTGGACTACAACCTGGTTGATGGCAGTCAATGGTACTCGCACCTTAGCTTTTCAAGAGAAACAAATTAAAAATGTTTCTACTAATCTTTTTGGCATGATTGAAATGTGCTCCCTAATTTTACCTGTGTTTTTTATCCTAAAGCCCACTGCTAATCTGCTGTAAGCTTTTTGGTCTTCAGATTACAACAGAAAAGGTGAATGAGCAAGATGTTTGATTCTGTGGAGTCAATTTGTGCTTAATTGATTTGATTGTGAAAGTGAGCAATTTAGAATTAAGCCCGCAATGCCAGTATCCTCTCTATAGTAATCATCTGCCGACAATGGTGTAAATGTTCATCTTTTTGTTTTTGTAAAAGCAGACTTACCTATTGCAACTTTTAGAATTTACACTTAGCAATCAATTGCATCCTTTCCTCTCAGTTTATTGAGCAAGACTGTAATCTCTGGTGCACCATGCATTCTCAGGTGTCTAGTAACAAAACTGATGTATTCATTAAAATGGTAGCTAGTTTTAGAAAGCCTAGCTCTCCAGACGAGGGAAGCCTTATTGATGTAAAATTAGTCATTTTGCTTTTCCAAACATAGAATTACCATCTTCTGGATGGTGTTGCTGTGGTGTCTGAAAGGGCATTTGATAAAGCTTTTAGCCAGATATATATTCTCTCTGATCAGGCTTAATATTCCCTTTAACTGAACCACAATCACTCCATAATTTCCCACAGGTAGCACAAATTATTGGTTCAGAAAATGAGAGCACACCGTCCTTCTGGACAGTAAACAACAGCTGAGGCCACAGGGACTTCTGTGACATGGTCCCTCCACACAAGGAATTTATGAACTAGTGTGAATCAATTATATTCATTATGAAATATAGGAGTTTAATATTAAAGTGGCTTGCAGTTCCACAGACTATTGCTGTGATCCCAGAATTGGGTTTAGATCTACAATAACTGCAGAGAAATTGAATAATCTTTTTTGTCTTAATAGTACATAAAATAATGTTGAAGAAGCAAATCCTCTTGGTGTTATGCTATTCATGGCACTCTGTTTAAGCAGCAGACATTGACATCTCATTCAATTGGATTCTTTATCGATGTTCCAAAATCTCATTGAACAGATCAAGAAAGGGTGAACACAAAATATAAATTAGAAAGAGAAATAGTTTATAAACAAGCTGAACCAAAATCAAATACAATCACTATTATCTTGCTGCCCAACCTTCATAACAAATTTTCTATTACGACATTTTTTGGAATCTATTAGTTTAATCATTCTGTGTCCTCTCCTCCCACAATAACAGTGACACCACTCTAGATTACCTCCTACACTGTCAACCATGGACTAGCTTGTAGACAGACTTTGGCCTTCTTTCAGAAACTTCACTGTAGTCCAGAAACCCCCAAGTTCTGATTTGATTTTTGTTTTGAGTTTTAGTGGCACTCTATCCTTTCCAAATTATATTGGAAGGGAAGGACTTATTCAGGAAGCTAACTTTAAGCAGCAGAGCCACAGAGAAATAAGAACAATGATAAATTACCTGGGGGTTACCAAGGAAAGGTGGACTTTGTCTCTACATAACCCAGTTTCTCTCAGCACCATCCTAAATGAGCTTTGCATTGGGAATGACATCACTTCATATGTGCCCAATGTGGCAAATTTCTCTTCTACCTAAAAGAATGATTCACAGTGAGAAATGCCCTGGCAAATTTCCAGAGTGGTGTGATTCCCAGAAAAATCACATGATCGCATGGTACTCAGGGAAACAATGACTTTCAAACAGGTAGCACTGGAAATGGCATTGCACAACTGAATTTCTGGGCCATTATATGCTGAGTATTAGTAATATTTTAAAATGCACTGGCATTGTGAAAATACCTCTTGCCACCACCCCTCTGTAGTGAAAGTACCTCCCTCCAGCACCATTTAATTAGATAGAACTTGAATCACAACCTCACACTGAGGATCCCAATGCTGACTGTCAGTTAACCTTTAGGGTCTTTTACATTTCACAACGGCAACCAAGGGGCTGGATTTGGCTCAGACTGGTCTGCTCCTATGTTTTTGTTACCCATGCTATTC
>JARFYF010000104.1:87496958-87511284 GCA_030265395.1 Rhina ancylostomus | reverse complement strand
TGTTGTACTAATGATTGGAGATCAGGCATTCGATGTCAGACAGAGTATGGTCTTCTTGCAGGCAAAGAGGATAAAGATGGTACAATGAAAAAGGAGTGGAGGAGGAAGACATTGACTGCACTGGTTTTATAGTATACTCTCTGATGAAGTGAAACTTTCAGTAAGAAATCTGCAAAATCACATTCTCCAATCTACACTCCAACCCATGGCACCAATGTATTTCATCAACAGTCAGCATTAGAACCCAGGGGACCAAAAATAACCCTTCACACACTCCTTTGCAGGACTACTTGCACTGTTTATAACACCTCCCTGAATGAATCCCCGGTCCATTTATCAAAATATCTCTCTGCAACTGATCTCAGCAGTGTGCTGCCCACCTGGATATGCCATGAGAGGCAATGAAATTTACTTGAGTGCTGCTTGGAGTGGGGATTCTCAGACTTGGAGGAGATGACTGGAGTCACCTCCTGCCGGACTCTTTGTATGATGGCCTTGGTGAGTCTCCCTGCCACACAGAATCTCCCTCCTGATAAAAAAGTTTTTAGTAAATCTAGGACCTCGCTCATGTCCCCTGCAGCCTCTCTTCTCCATATCGCCATACACTCCCCACGCAACCATCGTGTGTGTTGTTGGTGTTTGCCTGCCATTGGGAGGGTGCTGATGCACTTTTTGGACAGGTGACAGGTGCACAGTGAAGGGTCTGAAGCTGAACGCTGAGCTGAACATGGTCCTTTCAGCAATTGGACAGATCCTGTTTTAAGTCAAGTCAAGTTTATTGTCATATGCACAAGCACGGTGAGGTACAGGTGCAATGTAAAGCTTTCTTGTGTCTGTGTGTAAACCACTACTGTTTCTAATGTATTTTTGGCCAGTTGCATGGTTTTATTGTGGGGGATACCACTAAATGCAGCACACCAAGACAAAATCCAATCTCAATGTTCCAATGATCTTTCTCTTTAGGGCAGGTGAGACCCTGAGAGAACAGCTGCTGCTTTACTCTGTCCACTGCAGAGTCATATGGGATTCCAGAGGCTTGACTATCAGTCGGGCCATCCGGGACATTCCACTGTAACCACATCATGGACTCATTTACTGCTCTTCTGAAGTGTTCATCCATGAGGTTCTGGTGGAAGTGAACTGGAAAAACTGCAGATTTTGGGGAGCCAGTGAGCTTGCTTTCAGATTAAAAAAAGGAATGGAGGCTCAACATATTGGAATATTGGCACAATCAAGATACAGAAACACATTTGAAAGGAACAAACCAAACAACTTACAGAAAAAAAATAGGTTTCATTTGCTCAGACGATTCTATCAGAGAATTAAAAAGACAACAATGTTTCTGCTAGAGGATGTAGAACAGTACCGCACTGGACAGGCCATTCAGCCCATGATGTTGCACCAATTTTGATGCCAATTTATACTAAATATCCTCCTCCTGTGTATCATCCATATCTCCCCAGTCCCGTCATGTTCACGTGTCTATCTCAAAGCCTCTTGAAATCCACCAAACTGCCTGCTTCCACTACTACCCCTGGCAACCCATTCCAGGTACCTGTGACTCTCTGCATAAAAAACCTGCCCCTCACGTTGCCTTTAAACTTTAAACCTTAAAAGCACATCCTCTGGTGTTGGACATTTCTACCCTGTGGAAAAGACTCTGACTGTCTGCCCTATCTATGCCCCTCAGAATTTAAAAAACCCAGGTTTGTATAATTCTCATACCTGGTGAACAGGATGTATTGCTCGCTCCATAGCTTCTAGCCACCTACAGGGATAGGAAATAAATGGAAACACTTTCACTTAATGAACAGAAAAGAGATAAATCAACATCCAGAAATTTGAACAAATAGTGTATACATCAATATCACTTTGTACTGGAAATTACATTACTAATACAATCCTGATTTGAAGTTGAGCAGAAGTATAACATGCTGTTTCTTGACTGTAAATAACATTTAAAAACAAATGGTTTCCCAAAGCTGTGTCATGGTTCCGAGTGCTAGCCCTTGATTCGGCTCCATTGATGGTGCCTTATTGTGCAGCACATGGATTCCACGCACTACTAATTGCATAATGACACACACCTGACCCCATCAGTGGCCTAGCCTAAGAACCCTGGTTTCACTAGCAGTAGTTACTAGAGTATTGGGAAATTTTTGGGTATACTTTGTGTCCTGGCTGCTTAGAGTTGTCAACTCTAGAGCAGTCAA
Source organism: Rhina ancylostomus (assembly GCA_030265395.1). NCBI lineage: Eukaryota > Metazoa > Chordata > Chondrichthyes > Rhinopristiformes > Rhinidae > Rhina > Rhina ancylostomus. Next base: position 87,509,071 of record JARFYF010000104.1, on the reverse strand, counting down.
GGTTTCACTGTTCCTCTTGGAATATCCAGTTTTCTTGTTGGGACTCCACCTCAGAGCCCCAAGGCAAGACTCCTTCCGGTTGCCGCCTGTGTTTGGTTCTGAGGAAGCATCCCGATTCTAGTCTCGTACCAGTGTGTTGCATTTTGGTTCTCTGCGAGCTTGCTCTTTGCTTGACGTTGTGACAGGCTGGTGTCAACTGCAACTTCAGCCCCTTCCAGCGTCATCACATATGATGGCCAGCAATTTTTTTCTCCCTTCTATGTACCTGCCTCTGCTATAGAAACCATGTTGGAAAGGAGATCCCAAACCTGTACAGCTTTCTGGTTAACTAGTAAATGCAAATATTATTTGGATGATTCAGTGACACCATCTCAAGGTCTGATGAAATCATGGCTCTGGAATGACATCACAATATTTTGGTCTCTTTACCTAGGGAGGGGTACGTTTACATTGGAAGCAGTTCAGAAGTGGATCACCAGCTTAGTTCCTGGGATGAAGGAACAATTAAGCAGGTTTGGGTCTATACTTCTATATTCATTGGAGATTAGAAGAATGAGAGGTGATCATAAAGGATTCTTAGAGAGTTTGACTGGGCATATACTGAGAGGATGTTGGCCATCCATTTAAGATGGAAAAGTGTGGGGAATTTCTTCTCTGAGAATTCTTTGGAGTTCTCTACCCAAAGGATGCTGAATCATTAAATATATCCAAGGCTGAGGTAGACAGATTTTTGAACTACAGCAGAGGTCAAGGACTTTGGTGAAAAGGCAGGAAAGTGGAGTTGAGGCCAAGTTCAGATCAGCCATGAGCTGATTAAATTGCACGATAGGCTCCTTGGGCTGCATCATCTACTCTTATTTTTTATATCCATGCTTAATGCTCGATTAATGCTTAAAACCTGAAGTCTCTTGTTCTGTTACTTCAGGGAGAGATACCAGAAGGTTCATATCTTGCACACACAAAGCTTAGCCTGAAATCTGTCCATTTTGAAAGGCTACTGCACTGTCAGAAGTGCTTCTTTTGAATGAGATCTTTTCCCATTTTGCTGAGTGTAAAAAAAAATTCATTTGTAATTTTGAAGAGCACAGGACTTCTCCAAGAGTCCCTGCCACAATTTATTCCTCAACCAACATCATCTAAATATAGTTATTTGATAATTTCTTTCATAGCTGATTGAGGAACCTTGCTATACAGATTAAGTGCAAGTTTCCCTATGTTACAATAATGAATGCATTCTGAAGGGGCTGGAATTGGGTTTTGAAAATGCTGGTTAAATGCCTTCTTTAAGTGTTTGTATGTTAAATACACATTATATAATTATTGAACCTTTATGTTTTAATCATGATGCGTCTCCATTGCTAAGTTCAGCGTACAGCAGAAATATTGTAGTCCTTTACCTTTTCATTTCCTGATTTGAAGTTGAGCAGAAGTATAACATCCTGTTTCTTGACTGTAAATAACATTTAAAGACAAATGGTTTCCCGAGGCTGGTGTCAACTGCAACTTCAGCCCCTTCCAGCCTCATCACATCTAGTGGCCGGCACCTTCCTTCATCCTAGTGCAGAAACATTGTTGAGGAAAGATTAAATCCCAATCCAGTAGCCCAACGTTGAAATCCATCCATTTGCCTGCCACCACATTATCTTCATTAATATTTTTCCTCAACTGAACAGATATTTTCATGAGTGAGGATGGTTATGCAAAAGGTTTAGTGAGTGGTGAAGCTAACAGACAGAATGTAACATAACTGAATGTAGAAGGACCTATTCTCTCAGTGACTATGTGTGGCCCTGGTCTCTCTGAGGCTTTTGATGTGGTTGATTCATCTCCTCTGTGCTTTCTCTGCTGTTCACGACTCCTGCATTGTATTGTGTAGGTTTATTTATACACCTATTTTAATAAATGTAACTGCTTTCCTACACTTAAGGCTCTCTTGTGTCTGTGCACCACATTTTCAGGATTGGTCCTCTTCTAAACATCACCTATAGTTACCCTTCAGGAACATTAAATGTGAGTGCAGGGTTAAATAAAGTTGTTGAGGCAGGTACATTAATAACATTTAAAAGACAATTGGACAGGTACATGGATAAGAAAGGTTTCGAGGGATATGGGTCAAACGCGGGCAAATGAGATTAGTTTAGATGGGCATCTTGGTCAGCATAGGCAAAAGGGCCAAAGGGCCTGTTTCCGTGACCTAGGACTCTTTGATTCTCTTACTTTCAATAATGTTTGTAGACAGCCTTTGGGTTTACAGCCCTGGCATTTTCTCTGCTTTTTGACCACAGTGCAAATTAGGTAAAATTATAATCCCGCCATTCAGTCCTTTGCAGCTTTGTCTTCAAGCTCAGCCACCTTCCTGTTTATGACACACCACCTTGATGCCCCTTTCACTCTGAACCCTTATTAAATCCATTTTGACTACCAGGCTATCTGTGTCCATTTCCGGTCAATCTGACTTAATTCCTGCCTCGTCTCCACTGATGCTGCATTACACATCTGCATCAAGGCTGAACTCTCTAATACCTTCTGTGCTCCTGATCTCCATCCTACCCTGGTTTTGACCGAGCTGGGACTTGTTTTAGATAAATCCCTCAGTGCCTCACTCTTTTCCTTTACTACTTCCTCCAACTCTTTGTCTTTGCTTGTACCCTCTGTTTTGCTCATCCCATTATTGCTGAAACCTTGACCCCCAATTCTGGAACTCCATCTCTTTAGAGTGAGAATCATACAACCCATCCTGTTCATGCTGACTACCAAGTACCCATCTATAATAATCCCATTTGCCAGAACTTGACCCATCACTTCTCATGGATCAAGTTCTGGCAAATGGGATTAATATCGAAGGCAATTCAAATTCTCATCCAGATGCTTCTAAAATATGTGAGAATAATTTCCTCCAGCACCTTCACAGGCAATACATTTCCAGTTTTCAACCATCCCACCCAACCCAGACATTCTCTCTTCTCTCCTCTCCCATCAGGCAATAGATACAAAAGCCTGAAAGCACATACCACCAGGCTCAAGGACGGCTTCTAGTCCACTGTTATAAAACTATTGAATAGTTCCCTAATACAATAAGATGGACTCGTGACCTCACAATCTACATCATTAAGACCTTGCACCTTATTGTCTACCTGCACTTTCTCTGTAGCTGTTACACTTTATTCTGCATTCTGTTATTGTTTTACCTTGTACTACCTTGAAGCACCGTGTAATGAATTGATCTGTATGAACGGTATGCAAGACAAGTTTTTCACTGTACCTTGACACAAGTGACAAATAAACCAATTTCATTCCAATTCAAGATCTTTTTAGCTGTGCCTTCAGCCTTCTACCTTAAGTTCCCCTTTTCTGGTGCTTGTATCAGATCCCCAAACAGTCAATAGTTTGGGATAATTTGCTTTGAACTTGTTGTTCCATCACTTCTATTTTGTGGATGCTGACGGAGCTATTCTTTTGGTCAATAACTTAGATAAACATTTGAAAATTACATAATTTCTTCTCACCATTTTGTTCTTGTAATAGTAGAATAATCCATTGTGTTTCAAAACAAACCACCTCTTTCTCCAACCCTTCAGAAGCCCAGAGTGGGTTCGTTTATGCAGATATCCACGACAAGCTGGACGTGGAGTGTTTGGGCATCGACTGATGTCTGACCCCACCACCAGAGTCAGAATGTCCGGACCTGGGAATTGGAGTATAAAAACGGCAATTAATTATTGAATGATATTACATTTATAACTGTTTTGAATGGGTGTGGAATGCTGTAGATCTGGAGTAGAGGTTTAATGTTTTACAGTCAATTTCCAATTTTCACAAGGATGTATTTTGTAGAACAGGCTTTGGTCTAGTCAGGCATGTTATGTCACACTCACCACTTGCCCGGGTGTGCAGCTGGCAAAAGCACCCAGGAAGTTCAACAACATTTAAACCTGGTCTGCAGTTCTTGAAAGGGAACATAATCATTGTAGCAGGTCCTGAGATCCATTTGGAATTCAGTCTGACATGGGAGACATTGAGGATCTGGTGATATAATTCACCCTTTTTTTAATCACTGAGTCTAAATCCTAGAAGCCACTGCTCCTCCCAAAAGAATTGGGGGAATACTTTCACCACGACAACTGCAGCAGTTCAAAACGCAGATCACCAAAGATAAAAAATACTGGTCTGCGATGCTCCACAATCTGGGACTGTTCAATGTATACCTGACGTAATACTGACTGGAGTCTGAAAATGGACCTTCCATGTGACCTTGATGCATGTTCAGTCTTGGCATTGTGTACGGGTTCCTCAATTACTTGTTTTGGCAAATTCCTAGCCTACCTCAAAACAAGGCAATTGGCTTAAAGAGAACATTTCAAGCTTATAAATGAGGCACTTATATGTTGGAAGTCTCTTTGCTCTGGATCTTCAGGAATCCAACATATCCATAATGATTATCTCCCTGGTTATATGGACCTACCTGAAGGTCCAGAGTATGATTACAGTCTGAATCCCCAAAGATTTAATCTGCAATTTTGTTCCATGTCTTAAGGCAGCACCTTTTGTGAAGAAGTCACCTTACCTTAAAGTTACAGAAAGAAAATTGGACTTTGCCACTTTGGCCTTGTAAACAGGTTGCACTGGACATCTCCTTCAAAAGGGTAAAGGGCCTTGATGTACCTTAGCCTGACACAGTTATGCAAATAGTGGTTTTCCAATCCCACAAGCCAAATTACAATCAATGGCAGAGCTCTGAGGTATGGCTTATCGGGACTTATACACTACAGCTGTCTGCAGTGTCCTTACATCCTTTACTAGTGCCATTACATCCTTTACTAGTGCCATTACTGAAGAAAATTCAACACACACTGAAAAGATGTTGGCCTGTATGACTGATACCAAGTTAGTTGTACATGCAATAAGTCACAGAATGGATTCTGTGAATCATTATTCACAATGGGCTGTAACTGCAAAACAGAGCAAAAATTGTGCCTGAAGATCATTTTAACTCTCCATACCTTGACGAGCCAGGGCGGCTGCCTCAGAGTGAGGGATGCTGGTCACATCAGTGCCATTAACAGCTAACACAATATCACCAATCTGAAGTCCTGCTTCTTCAGCTGCACCATCTGAAATCAAGTCCAAATAACAGCAAATTGTTTCACAGCTTTTACAAAGACAACGTGCCTCTCTTTCCTACAAACAGAAAACCCTTGATGAACCACTTTTACCTAAATGTTCAATACATGAAATAACTTAAGTAAATATCTAGTTTTTCTAAATTAATTCTTTTGTGGTGACAAGAATAATAACAGGTTATCAACATTCACCGATATAATGTCGGAAAACTTGCTGCAACTTTTAAGAGATGTATAATTAAAAATAGAAATGCAAAAGTCACTGTTTCTCCAGGGCTGGCTGTTGCAATGGTCTCTGGGCTATTCAGTAGAAACTATATACAGTCTGTGCACTGCGGGCTGCCCAAACCTCTGGGAACTGTGTCCTACCTCATGGCAAGACCTTCACACCCATCATACCATTGCTTGCTACCTTACATTAGCTTCCAGTTAAGCAATGGCTTGATTTTATAATTCTCAGCCCTGTGTTCAAATCCTTCAACAGCCTCATTTCAGTCTGTCTCTATAATCCTTCTAAACCTGAGATTTCTGTGCTCTTCCAATTTTAGTCTTTTGATCCTCTCTGAATTTAATCTCTTCACCACTGGCAGCTGTGTCTTCAGCAGTTATGGCCATAAACTCAGAAATTCCCTTGCTAAACCTTGACGCCTCTCTGTCATTTCTTGTTTAAGATGTTTCTTAAGCCACCTCTTTGATAAATATTTTGGTCATCTATCCTGATATTTCTTTACGTAGCTTGGTGTAAAAATTTTATTTGTTCAAAGTCCTGTGAAGTGCCTTGGGACATTTTGTAACATTAAAGGTAATATGTTAATGCCAACTGAGAACAAATGTATATTCCACTGTCAACAATCTATTCCAGCTGCAAATATCCTTCAAAATGTTTCTCTTTTTTGAGGAGTAATTGAGATTTTATCAATTTGCAAGGCCACAATTACTGCTTAATAAATACTTTGGCCTTAAAAAACACAATTTAGGTGTGAGAAAAACAATTCCCCTCAATAATTATTTCAAAATTCCGAGGTTTTAATAATAATTTCATTTTAAATGTTTCAGCCTCCAACATAATCTCTTGTATTTATCCCAGTCTTTATTTTGTATTCCTGAAAATGTTTGAAAAATTAGAAGAAATTCTTAGAGATTACATTGCTCTACTTTCTGGTTCGGTCTGTGAAAATTCTTAAAAATGACAAGCTACCCAGTCTGCTTGACAACACCATTAATGGCGAATGCTTGAGATCTCTGAAAGATGATGTCTGATAAAGACGAAGTCTGTACTGCGAAAACATCACATTTTCATGGGCAGCTTTCCTTGAGCTCTGTGGTGAGTGCTTTTTTTTCATACCAGCCACAAACTCTGGGCCAAATTTCATTTTTCTTTTATTGATTTCACAGCTTTGGTGCAGTAGATGATAATGTCAAGTGTGATATAAAAATTCTGTATTACACTTCTAAAGGTAGCCCATGTTGCTCATCCTATATCCCACCTTGAATTTTATCCTCCCCCTTATTCCCCCTTTCTCTTCATGCCACAAACTGTTTCATTGCTAAGAATGCCAGTCCTAAGGATTTGCATCATGCAAGGTTGGTCTGAAATGCTCCTTTCTCTCATTTCCTGCTGGCCTGTAACCCATGCTTCATACTTCACATTCTGTGATGGCTCCCCTGAGGTTAGGGGTGAATTGTGAAGCGCAGTCTTGCAGCCTGTCTGGCTTCTGCAACTGGACCCTGGTATCTAGTTCTAAGAAAGCACCAGTAGAGATGTTACAGCTATTACAGGGCGTAAGAGGGACAGGGGAGGTTAAATAAATCATCTTTGGCATGGATGAAACAATATGAAATTGACCAACTGCGTTTTACTCTTCCCAATATTCTTTTCCTTTGAAGTTCAATGAAGGGAAACCGTGCAGGGTGCGTAATGGCTCACTCACTATTTTCCAGTTTCATGTTGCTTAGATATACTTCCTAAATTTCAAATCCTGGGTAGCAAAAATCCTGTCAGTAAGTGCAAACACACAGTGATTAAAGTTTGTGAAACTTACTTGTATCGACTTCTGTGACTAGAATGGGTTTTGAAAACTGAATCCTAAATCCCCAGGGATAGTCACCAGTTCCTTTGGCAATCTTCACTGTCCGTTCCCGAACTGTGGAATATGAACCAAATGGTTATGTCACGCATGTGGGCAGAAATGATGTAAAAGGTGTAATGCACAGAATTCTTAAAACGCCTTCAAGAAATCAAAGATCATTATGGAGAGGAGGGTGTGGAGGGGAGGGGAGGGGGGCTGCGGGTGGAGGATCATTGTGGTACTTGAGTGCTCTGAAAATTGGGCAAACTGAAAGGTTTAAGAGCATTTGATTATCATAATTCAGTTAGGTTTCGTACAGTTAATTCAGAAGTACTTAAACAATTACTTTCACAGTTCAATGAGCAAAGTGCCAAGCAAGGTCGTGACCAAATGATTCCACAACTTGAAGCAGGTGCGATCTTAATTTCTTGCAGGAATAATTCATGTTGCATGCAAAGTGACTTCAGACAAATGTTAAGTGGAATTAGATCAAAGCTAATGCATTTCTGGAAATGACACAAGACAATGTTGAGTAAAAAGGTTCAAAATAAAAAAATACTGAGTGGAGCATTTTACACTTAGTCTCCATATGGCTTTCACACAAGTAACTGTGGCCTAACCAAAATCACACTTATTCTATATTCAATGCAACACCCATTCGTTCAGAATCCGAGTCCCAGTGCTTTTTTTTTCATCTGCACACTTGCCTACACATGTCTAACCCCTGGGTCTCTCTGATAAGAGTCAAAGCACTCAGAAAATGGTCTTTTTTTTAAAGTCCTTTTACTACCGAATGGGATGCTCAGGAATCAGTTCTGCTGGCATGGTAGTGTAGCAGTTAGCATAATGCTATTACAGCGCCAGTGATCTGGGTTCAATTCCGCCCGTTGTCTGTAAGGAGTTTGTACATTCTCCCCATGTCTGCTTGGGTTTCCTCTGGGTGCTCCTGTTTCCTCCCACATTCCAAAGATGTACAGGTTAGGAAGTTGTCTGCGTGCTATGTTGGTGCAGGAAGCGTGGTGACACTTGCGGGCTGCCCCAGAACACTCTATGCAAAAGATGTACTTCACTGTATGCTTTGATGTATATGTGACTAATAAAGATATCTTGTGATTATTTTTCTAATGGACTTAGGGTTTGAAGTTAAAGAAAAATTTTCAAAACTTGGACATTAACAAACTAGCAGAATGTGCATGTAACTGGCAAATGCATTTCAATATTGATAATTGAGGTTTTGGTAAGAAAAGTAAGACGTAAAATAGACAGAAGAGGAAATAGATGTGGGTGTTTAAATGTACCGATCATTATAAGTTGGAAGGCAAGTTAATAAAGGTGTGATATATGCAAGACCAAGCAATAGGATTTAATTCTAGAGGGGTAGAACAGAAAAATAGGAAAGTTTTGCAAATTTCAGGCCTTGGGTATATCACACTATTATGAGCATTGTGTCTACTTTTTGTCACTATATTGTATTCCTGCTTCAATAAGGAGTGCAGAGGGCATGCTGGGGCAACACAGGACTTCATACATGTTAACCAGTAAAAACATCATGCAATTGACAAAGTTAAGCAATATCTTAACCAAAGGATCAGGTCAAAATATTGCAGCCCTGCCACATCCAGTCAGGAATTATGGTAGACAGTTGATTCACTGACAGGAGGAAAAGTCTCCAAGAACAACCCCATCTTCTAAGACGGCAGGGTCCAGCACGCGAGTGCTAAAGACTGAAACATTTGCCTACCATGTTCAGCCAGATGTGCCGGTCCCTCACCTCTGCCTGAGATCCCCACCATGAAAGAAATCAGTCTTCACCCATCAATACACTCCACGTGGTATCAAGAAATGGCTGAGGGTTTTGCATGCAGCACAGGCTTTGGGACAGACAACACCCTGACTGTAATAATGTAGGTTTGCTCTCTAGAATCAAGAAAGAGTGGCAGCGGAACTGATTCCTGAGCATGCCATTCGGTGGAAAAAAGGAGTTGAAAAAAGACCATTTTCTGAGTGCTTTGACTCTTATCAGAGAGACCCAGGGGTCAGACATGTGTAGGCAAGTATGCAGATGAAAAAAAAGGCACTGGGACTGGGATTCTGAATGAATGGGCATTGCACTGAATATAGAATAAGTTCGATGTTGGTTAGACCAGTTACTTGGTGGAAGCCATATGGAGACCAAGTGTAAAAGCTCAACTGCCTTACAAATGTAAAGATTCTGATGTCTGTTTAATTCTTGTGCCTGGATGCCTGCAGAGCTGTTTTCACCAGTGGTCATATCTGGGATATTGCTTCGCAAAGTTTTCTTTTAACTTGCTTTTTAAGTGTTATTAAAAATGTTTAGTAATTAGATGGTTAGTGATGATGAAGTTGTATATTACTTGCTGCAGGGTGAGCTCTCTTGCCAAGACAACGGGGATTGTTTTCGGGGTTTCCTTCATCACCTCTGAAGATCCAGGAGATAGAATCATAGGTCTCAGTGTAAATGCCCCTTTGCTCATTCTCAGCACGCACTTGAGCCAGGTCCATGGAGCGTGTTTCTTCTGAGTTCACTGCTCATGACAAAAAGAAAACAGACACAGGGTTTCAAATAATCAAAACTACAGGTAAATCACTTTCCTTGCACTGTTTTAGCGATCATGGTCTTGACTTTTCACCTCCAAAGTTTGAAACCACAATTTACTTGAAGGCAAAAAGAAATGTAACAATCCATGGCAACTCTACAAATTTTCTTCAGTTCATTTTATCTCGATCTAAATAATGGGAAGAAACAAGTATTTCAGTTCCACTAAAAGAATGCAGCACAGCTTCTCCCAGCTCTCCCTGCATCTTCCTACCAGACAGTAGCATGTGATGCTCTGTGGAATTAGCATGTGGTAAGTGAAGCTCAGGGGCATCACAGATCAAGAATGAATCCTCAAAGATGCACAGTGCTCAAAAATAAATTATTTCCACCTTTAAATATTGCATCATAATCAATACTAGGCAGCACAGTTCCTGCCCGTTCCTGACTTTTTCCATCTCCTCCAGCACAGTCTAACCTATTGGACATTTCTTACTGTCCTGCATTTCACAGCTTTTACATGTCCTTTTGTTTGTAAAGCTGTCTCCTCTCTTTCTCTCTCTCTCTCTCTCTCTCTCTCTCACACACACACACACACACTCACTTCTCTCATTAACCTATTAACCAGACTGCTTCAGCAGCAGCCTATCACCACAGCCCATGGTCTCATCCTATCAGGCATGTTCCATTTGTCCTATCGATCACTCCCCACCTCTCTGTAATTTACAACTATCTTGTTTTCTCACTTTTCCAATTCTGATGAACAGTCTTTGACCTGAAATACTAACTCTGTTTCTCTTTCCATAGAATTTCTAAGACATTAATATCTATTCTACTGTACACAAGTGCCCCATATTTATGATGGTCAATTGTAATATTAATGTAACAATCGCGTGCAATGTGGTTAGGTCATCACAAATGCTATAGATTTCCTTGAGCATTCTTTAGACTAGCTGACTTCCTCATGACTTTACACACTTCCATAAGGTATTTTTGCAATCTTCTGTTTCAAGGAGATCTCCTCCAGTTAGTTCACATCTCCAAAAGTCTCATTTTGATGATTCTTTTCTGCACTCTCTCCAATGTCTTTACCTCCTTCCTAAAATGTAATACCCAGAACAGGGCTAAATATTGTGGTTGAACCATTGATCTAGAAACATTCATCATGATGTCCTTGCCCTTGTACCCCATGGCACTATTTATAACATTGGTAAGCTTTTTGTCTACTTTTTCAGCTTTCAATGTATTCATTTGGGCATTGTTGGCAAGGCCAGCTGGTATTGCCCATTCTTAATTGTTCTTGGGAAGGTGGTAATAAGTTATCTTGAACCAGTCCTTCTGGTGAAGGTAACTTCACAATGCTGTTCCGGGATTTAGACCCAGTAATAACAAAGGAATGGTGTGCAGCTTGGAAGGGGAACCTTGTAGTGTTCCTGCACACCAGCTACCCTGGGTTTCCCGGTGGCAGAAGCTGTGGGTTCGTAAGATGCCGTCAGAGTAGCCTGGGTGAGGAACTACCCACAATCCCACCCCATAGTCACTCCATTCCTGAACTTGTCCCGGATCACTTGTGCAGGACTCTTCTTTCAAAACTATCTGGATTTTTAAGTGAATCTGAACATCTATGACATACAAAACATTTAAAAAAATTCACAGTTAAATAAAGAATTTTTTTTCAAAGTCTGTTACATATTTAAAACACTTCTGAGATCATTAAAGGATGATAAGGAAAATCAGTCAATATAAAATGTTAACTTATTTTCTCTTTTTGCAGGTCTGCTGAGTATCTCAGGCGTTTTCTGTTTTTCATTTCCGAAAAGGAATGAGTAACTGGAAAAGTAACAAACCTATCTTCTTCTCTTTCTTCTCTGCAGTGCTACAATCCTGATTGAATTCATTGGGGTTGCAGATTCCTGTTTCTGGTCCAGGATTTGAGAGCTGAGTTCCCCAGTGTAAATTACAGGTAACATGTCATGAATTCATAGAGTAAGACAGCACAGACACAGGTCCTTTGGCCTAACCAGTCCCTACCGACCATGGTGCCCACCCAGCTAGTCCCAATTTCCTGTGTTCAGCCCATATCCCTCTAAACCCCACCCCTCCACGTACCTATCCAAGTGTTTCTTAAATTACACTATTGTACCTGCCTCAACCACTCCCTCTGGCAGCTCATTCCATATGCTCACCACTCTCTGCAATGACAAAGTTGCCCCTCAGGTCGCTTTTAAAATCTTTCCCCTCTCATCCTAAACCTATATCCCCTGGTTTTGGACTCCCCTACCCCGGGGAAAAGACTGTTACCACCCACCTTACCTATGCCTCTCATAATTTTAAACATTTCTGTGAGGTCAGTCCTCATTCTCCTAC
>JARFYF010000104.1:87445854-87457625 GCA_030265395.1 Rhina ancylostomus | reverse complement strand
ATAGTCACCTACCAATCTGTAGGTCTCTGGAATGTGGGAGGAAAGTGGAGACCCCAGGAGAACCCAATGCAGTCACAGGGAGAACCTACAGACTCCACATGGACACCGCTGGAGGTCAGGACTGAACCTGCTTACTGGTGCTGTGAGGCACCAGGTCTTCTAGCTGTACCACTGTGCCACCTCCAGTAGTGGTATTGTTTGGTTATGCACGATACATTAGCACATCAATGGTTCATAATGTTGATAATTGCAACAATATGACTGTATTGTTATGTCCAAACATTTTCAACTATCACACTTTATAAAGGGACAGTGTTGTAGCAGGTAATACTGCTGCTTCACTGCTCATGTGACCCAGGCTCAATCCTGATCTCTGGTGCTGTCTGTATGGAGTTTGTATGTCCACCCTGTGAATTTATGGGTTTTCCCCGGGTGTTCCAGTTCTGTTCCACACCTCAAAGACATTGCTGATTGACAGGTTACTCGGCTGTTGTATATTATCCCTCGTGTGGGTGGGTGGTAGCAGAGTCAGGCAGGAGCTAATGGGCATGTGTGAGAGAATGGGGAAATGGCAGGGAAATGGGATTGCTCTAAGTGCTAGAACAGACTTAATGGCCTGAATTGCCTCTTTTTATGTCATAATAAAACAAAAATTGGTAGCAACCTGTGACTATGTTACATTTAAGAAGCAGGAACATAGGACCATTTAAAAAAAAAAGTCAGTTCATTCCAATATTTAAAACTAGTTCACAATCTATATCTCTCAATTGATTTTTTTTCACTTGTCTATTTTCCTTTTAAAATTATTTACATTATTGCAGTCAACTCTAAGAAATTCACTCCAGGCATTTATTATCATGGCTACAACTGGTTATTTTTGATCTCTACAACATCCCCTCACCTTTGGAACACAGTTAGATCCTCAGGATTCAAATATAAATTCCCTTCAGTATCTTAAATATGTTCTAAGTTCTCTGTGATATACTCTTATCTCAGTTATCTACTGTTGGAATTTTCCTCATTATAATGAATTTCTGACTACTTTGGAGATCTACAATTCCTTCAGCATCGGTAGCAATCACAATGTAGAGCCATGCACAAATGTATCCGGACCCCTGATCCATTCATTTATAAGAGCATTACCTATTCATTACAAGTATTTGAAATTCCTATCCTTGGAGATTATTGCTTGATAATGCAAAATAAGAGCATTAATGATAGTGGAGGCAAAGCACTGCAAAGTTAATGACGTTCAATGTGAGCTCTGCAGTAAAGCATTCCCTGGTCTGCTGAGACATCTGAGGCAGTGGTTCAATGAGCCAATGATATGGCCTATAATCCTGGTAGCTGCAGGGACTTATTTACATCTCCACTCTGCTTCTGACAGTAGCTGGCTTAAGAGTGTAATTAATCAAGACTAAAGTGCTCACTGAGGAGCACTCAGCCCCCTGCTTTCAATTCAGTCTCGTACAGATGCTTATCTTAAAATGAAAGCATCTGTGACTGCTGGTTGAAAAGGTGGCATTGATCTGCAGAATCACCAACTAGATACTACTGAGGGAGTGGAATTCTTGTCTGTTGTTGGAGACTACTATTTGCTTCAAAGGGTTCAGATGGCCACTTGGGTGGTTCCAATGGATTCCAAAACTTTGAGAAATACTATCAAGTGATGAGATTGGTCAGCCCATGTCTTATCTGCTGTTGATTTACCTTAAGAAAAGTGCAGTCCATTAGGAAAAGTTATATTCCTTCGGTCCTCCTCAAACCCCCAGGGACTGCTTAAGAAGTGCTTCTGTGCTGCGTACATCTATAAGAAGGTTACGTTCCTGGGAAAAATGATTCATGTGTAAACTATACCTCCATTTGATTTATATGTGAAGACGGTTTGATTGGTCTTACAGATATCTCCCTGTTCTGTCCTTAATAAAACAGCAGGCATAAAAAAATGACAGCAGTCACCTTGGCAACATTGGCAGTCAGAGGGAGGAACAAACAGGATGGGCAACAATCAGAACCATGGGACCTCTTGAAATAATGAACAAAAATATGTGTAACGTGAGGTTATGACCCAGCAGCCACATACCATGTCACATTAGGATACGCCAATGTAATCCTCCCAAAAGAAAGCAGCTTTAAATTCCTGCATAAGCCTCTGCTGACAGAGGCTGTACGTTAACTGTTAGCCATTTGCACAACTCTGAAGCTCCCTCCTGGCTGAAGTGTGAAGGCTGTGCCTTCTGTTATTCAATGTGCTGGATCCAGACCCATGGTTGATGATACTTAGGGCTTGCATTTTTTATTTTTTGGTTCAGTTAATGGATGTTTTTCATGTTAGGCTTTTGCTGGGTGGCAAAATCAAACATTTTCAGTGATTTGGAGAGTTACACCTGAGAACCAACAACATTTATTTCCTATGCAGCAAGTAAATTATAATAGGTAGTAATAAAATTACAGACTAATTCAAGCTTTACTACTTTGATAAAAAAATTACTCCCTTTCATAAAACTGCAAACATCTTTTTCATCACCATCATGCTACTGACCTCAAACAAATTGGAATGGTCAGTGGTCCACTGAATATTTTGAAAGTGATGGGGGATATTTGTAGAGTAGAATGAATGAAAGTATCAACTCTGGTTAACATCTATTGCCAGTATGGAATTTCATTTGTTTAAAAAAAAATCTTTTTTTTCAGGTTGGATTTTGGGGGTGTATTTGCACCTTTTAATCAGAAAAATGTATGCCCTAATTATATATTGACTTTTTAACTAGTTTGCCTTTGGCCTATTAACATCTCCCAAGCAATGATTTTTTTGTACTTCCTTGACTTTTTCAATCAAATCTAGTAAGACAGCACAGGAAACATTCGCTGCAGTCTTTAATTAGTCTGAACGGTAACAAAAAAGCAGCTTCCCAACGGATATGATTGACCTTTAATGATTGAATTTAAATAATCTCAGTGGATGCAGAGAAACAAGAAATGTGAGCAGCCTCTTTGTGCCATATTCAGATAATGCACTTCTCAAATAGTCAGTATGACAAACAAAACTCTGCCAGGAATGAAGGTCAGAAATTTTGCACTTTAAGTAAATTGAACTACTGAGATCCATGAATATGACTTTGTTTCTAGAAAAAAAATCATCCAGATTGGAAGGGAACAAAATGTAATCCCACTATTTAAGAAAGGAGGGAGAGGGAAAGCAGGGAATCACAGAACGGATAGCCTGACGTCAGTAGTTGGTAAAATGTTAGAACATATCATTTAGGCTACATGGAAAAAAAATATCGGTTTTGGTAGAGTTAGCATTGACTTATGGAAAGGAAATCATTAACAAATCTCCTAGAGCTTTTTGAGGATGTAACTAACGGAATAGATAAAGGCAACCTGGTGGATGTGGTGTCTTTGGAGGCCTTCGTTTGAGAGGAGAGGTCCCTGGATGATATAGTAAATGTGTGCAAGTGTGGCAGATAGAATATAATGCAACAAATAATGCTGATGTCATCCACTTTGGTAGAAAGAAAGAAAATAGGAAGACAGATTAAAGGAGTAGGTGTTCGGAGGAATGTGGTTCTCCTTGTGCATGAATCAGTGAGTGTGAATGTACAGATACAGCAAGCAAGTAGTATCTTGCAAACGGTATGTTGTGTATTATCACCAGAAGATTTGACCGCAAGAATATATTACAAGGTTAAAGTTCTGGTGAACAGCCTTTGACCTGAAACATTAATTATGTTTCTTTTCCCACAGTTGCAACCTGACCTGAGTGTTTCCAGCACCTTCTGCTTTTAGTTCCAATTACATAGCACCCTCAGGTTACTGAGTCTATTTAAGAGGAAGATTGACAGATTTTTGGATATTATGGGATTTAAAGAAAATGGGTTAGTGCAGGAATGTGACATTGAGTCTTGATCTTATTGAATGGTGGAGGAGGTATGAAAGGCTGAAGGCTTAACTTCTGCTTTTATTTCTTCTGTTCTATCATTGAGGGATGAATATTCACCAGCACACTAAGAAAACATTAAGAGGTCAATCTTAAAGTATCTACAATGATATTTTTAAAAATTGAAAATATTGTTGTAGAAACTTTAAGATTGACCTCGTGTATGTTAAGGGCCCAGGGTTAATATTTTATTTAAGCTTCTTCAGAAGATAACAACTTAGAAATTCTGCTCCTTGTCCAAAGAAACACGTTAATGCAATCCCTCAGCCCCTCTCCAGAGAACATTGTTACCTCCCTAACATCACTTGACATGTTTGTTGTCAACACTCCCCAGTAGCTGAAATGGTGCTGGTTGTATTGTGGTGTGACCATTTAAGAGCTGCTTCCTAAAATCAGATATGAGGTAGGATGCTATTAATAGGGGAAATTCAATACCTCACATCTGCTGTTCCTGATACAAAGTTGTATTGCACAAGGGAGCCCGGTACTGCTCTCATGGAACTAGTGCTGTAGAATTTTGACTTTTTTAAAAAAGGATTTTGAAAATAAGATTACAGAGATTGCCAATGCTATTCTAATGCGATGAAAATGGTCAGATATGTTAGTGGACAACATCTCAGGGTATTGAAGTTAGTTTTAATTATATCCTCCAGCCATGGAGTAGGTTTGAATATACAACTTTTCTCATCAACATTCATGAGATTGAATCAGTTGATCTATCTACACTGTGGAGGCTCCCATCCATGTAAACATTAGTAGCATCATAATATGAGAAAACAGGTGCCAAAAAAGATGAAGTAATGAAAGGAGTAGGCCTTTTGCTCCCTCATGCACGCCCCACCATTCCACAATTGTGGATTTATCTGCAAATCGATGAACATGTATGAAAATGAAACCAATCTACCATTGGCTAGAATATCTAAGTTATGATTTATCTTTTTCAGGACATAATTATTGTCTTTATATTTAAACCTGCAGAGCCTCCCAAAGATTCAAAGAACTGGTTCCAGAACATATTACTGACTTTACCCGCAGTGATGTGCGAGCTCCCATGCAACAAATGGTGCAAATCAATGAGCTGAAGGTGATGACCTAATTGAATAAATGCTGATTTGATTGAAGCGGATTAGTTTGTGATGAGTTAAATATCTGAACCATTGAAAGAACAGTAATCATCTGGACTTGCACCTGATGGGCTTGTCAAATAAAGCTTTGGCTCATTTGGAATTGGTTTATGAATAATGTAAATACAACATTTCTCCCAGTTGTCTTAATCTGGCCCATACCAAGTCAGGGCACATTATGCATAATAGTAATTTTCTGATTGCAATGTCTGCAGGGAGTTTTCCTATACTAAGTTAAGACACATTATGCATAAAAGTAGTTTTGTGATAGCAATGGCTGTGGGGAGCTTTCCTCACTAGTACATTTTTGGAAATTTGAGCCAGACTGATGCATGATTTTCAGATATTCACTTTTAATATATCTTGAGTCTTGGAACATATTGTTTCCTCTGTGTGTGATGTGATACACTGGACAGTAGATTCATGTGGTGTACCTATCAAGCAATGTAAGATTTTCATGGATCATTTGAAACATTGCAAACAATGCCATCTCAAGAAGACCAATGATGATGCTTGCTTGACAGAAGCAGAAATGAGATAAGAGAGGTTGCACCACTAATCCTATAGACCAAGAACACCTCAGCCCAGCACCAGGCCCTGGGCGAACCCCAATTAGTTAGGACCAAACCTGAAAGAAAAGTCTGGTCTGTTCTCCCAAATATATGGAAGACTTGGCTCAGTTCTATCTGCTTTACTTCGGCACAGGTTTGTCTTGCATTATTACAGAGGGATATGACATAAATGACCTACATAAAGGGCCATGCACCTTTCTGGAGTCGTACTATGTGGCCTACTCTTCTGTGTCCATACTGCAAAAACATTTATTGGTATTAGTTTATTATTGTCACTTGTACTGAGGTACAGTGAAAAAGTTGTCTTGCATACTGATCGTACAGGTCAATTCATTACACGGTGCAGTTACATTGAGTTAGGACAATAATCCAGACTCTTTGATTACCAGTGTGGGGAAGCTGCCTGTCTCAGTGTGCTGGCAAATGCTACATGCCTCTTTTTGCACCTAAATATAAAAAAGGATCTTTTTCAGAATTTATCCTTCAATTTCTTTCTTCCATTCATGCATTCTCTTTGAGTCTCTTGGTTTCTTTTCCTTCCTCACTGTATTTTGTAGTGCAGCTACTTTCGTTTACAAGATACGTTATGGTATTTTTACACGTACAAAACTTTACTAATTTCAGGCAAACCCATTTAAGGAAAGGATCTGTAAGATATTCTCGACGTCCAAGAAGGGTAATGGCAGTATTTCGTTTGAAGATTTTCTTGATATGTTTTCTGCTTTCAGTGAAGCTGCTCCAATCAACGTGAAAGCTGAATATGCATTCAGAATCTTGGGTGAGAATGGATCTGAGCTGACTCTGATGATAATGTTTTAGTTAGGGAATGTAGCTACTGCAGATAAATCTTGGAAATAAACTCACAAGTTGCTTTGAATACTCTGCTGGTCAGGCAGTGTCTGCGGAAAGAAAAGCAGCTACATTTTCAAGTTAATGCATTTTATCAGAACAATACAGATGAAAATTTCTCCCTTCATTGATGCAGCCTGACCTGCTAGTGTTTCCTGTTTTTATTTCTGATTTCTAGCATTTGCAGTATTTTTTTGTATTAAATATTAGCTAGTTGAAGTACTGTGGATGGTTTAAAAACAAGGATCTCTTTTCTTTCTTGAAAATATCCAACTTAGCCACTCTTCTTAAGCATGATATTCTTATCATCTTTCTTTAAGACTGCACCGATCCTGGTGTTACTGGCCTTTCTGCCAAGCTCCTAGCTGATTTACAGCAGGAGGGCCTCAAATGACATGGATATTTTGCCCACAATACATTTGATTGCCATTGAGAAATGTACAAAGCCCAGAGGATACACATGATATTATGTAATTGCTAAAATTAAATACATCTTTATGAGTGCACATATTTTTAATTAAAAGTAGAGGAGGGGAATATTAAAGTCTTTTTCTTTTTTTTTGAACAGATTTTAATGACGATGGCTCAATAGATCGTTTGGACTTGACCATGTTCTTAGACTTAGTCACTGGAAATGAAGTTAACAACATTCTTACTGAATTGGAAATGAAGATGATTGTTGATATGGTTTGTTTCATTAGAATATGCTGCTGGGGAGTTCCTAATTTACGGAAAACTGTGTGTTCATGTAAATAATGAAGACTAGAAAAAAAAAACTCGTATTATGAGCGAGAAGTTCTATTACATGGTGCAATGTTTTTATGCATTATGTGCTGGAATTTTATGTAAGTTTGATCGGGTATGTTGTGCTCATGCTTGGTATGGTTTCAGAATTGTTAAAATGGTCCCATGTACATTCAACACGTATGAACATAGAGGCTGCTGGGGTACAATTAGAGTGCAATGCAAGATTACTGTCATTCTTGCAATTTCCTACTGTGAACATGTGGAACAGGAATGACCCTGTAGTCAACCATGTTACTCAGGAGCTTGTGCCAATCCTGGTGGCTGTCAGGGAAGCCGCCTGTATAGATTCCACTATACAATGGGTGGTTCTTCCTGCAGAAAACTTCCTGCTGCTTCTTTCCTGAGTTTACCTACCATTCCCAACTTCAATACTGCTGATGATTGGAGGACAGCAAATGTGATCCCTTTATTCTAGAAGGGCAGATAAGCTGGGTAATTACCGGCCATTGAGCCTAATGTCAGTGGTAAGGAAGATATTGGAAAAAGATTCTGAGGGACGGTAGTAATCTGGATTCAGAAAGGCTGGGATTCATCAAAGTTAGTAGGCAGGGTTTTGTTAGGGAAAGATATTGTCTGACCAATTTGAATTTTTTTGAAGAGGTAACAAAATATATTGAGGGTAATGCAGTTGATGCAGTCTACAGGGACTTCAATAAGGCAGATAAGGCACATTGGCGGAGATTGGCATTTGAAACTTAACTTCGATGAGTGTGACATGATGCATTTTGGGAGGACAAATAAAGGCAGGGCGTACACTGTGAATGGTAGGGCTATAGGGAGCAATGATGAATAAGTCCAAGAGTCCCTGAAGGTAGCAACACAGGTCGGTAAGGTGTTTAAAAAGGCATATGGGATACTTTCCTTCATTGGCAAGGCCATAGAATGTAAGAGCAGGGAGGTTATGGTACAACTTTATAAAACAGTGATTAAGCCATAGCTGGAGTATTATATACAGTTCTGGATGCCACACTTATAGGAAAGGTGTGATTACATTGGAGAGGGTACAGAGCAGATTCACCAGGATGTTGTCAGGAACTGAGCATTTCAGTTATGAGGAGAAACTGGATAGGCTGGATTTGTTATCTCTGGAGTAAAGAAGCTGGAGGGAGGAGCTGATTAAAGGGTATAGATAAGGTAGATAGTTAAAATTATCTCTTTTAATGGAGCCAGAGATTTTTACAACATTTAGGAATATCTGGATGAACATTTGAATTGTCAACACGTAGACCAAGTGCTGGAAAATGGGATTGGAATACAATAAGGTTGACATGGACATGGTGACTGAGGACTTGTGTCTGTGCTGTATAACTCTGCCTATCACTCCAGTTGTTTACGTCCAACAATGAAACTCATTTGTAATCCAATTATACGCAGCGAATAATGAGTTAGCAATTATCTTCCATAAATAAACTAGGATATACCTGCCAACTTTAGAAAGGATATTGACTAATCTGACTAAGAAATAATATTGAGATGTCAATTATCTTCAATGAATAAACTAGGATATACCTGCATGTGAGATGAAAGATAATCTTATTCCTTTTAAGATTATGAAGGACATTGACATGGATGACGATGATCATATTAACATTTCAGAATTCCAGCATATTGCATCAAAAGTGCCTGATTTTGCAGGGTAAGATTACTAAAATATTGTCATAAAATTCTATTTTACTTTAATGTTCTCTACTCTAGTTCCTTACCGATAGTTCACTCACTGAGTAATACAGGTCTGATAATAAAATAAATGTAAGTTCCATTTAACATGCTTTTGTTTAACTGATTGGCATTAATGAGTATCAATTTAAGTGTCTGTTGAATGAAAAGCAACTTCTTTGAAAGCATTTGTAGAGTCAAATTTTATATTCTTTTTGATAGCCCTTCACTCCCAATTGTATTACTGGCAGCAATAAAAGTTCTGCTGCTTGTCTCGCGTAACAATGTCAGTTTATTTTCGACAATTTTATTGATATGATGTCACGAGCAAAAATGTAAATATGTTTTTAAATAGCAGTAACCAGTAGAGAAAATCTACACTTAGACATTTTTACTGCTTTTTCAAATAAGGAACAGAAAAATTATTTTTTTCTTTAAGTACAAAAGTCTCCAAGAGCTGTGAATCATAGTTCTGCAAGTACTGCCTGTGCTTGTGAGTAAATAGAGTATTTAAAACTGTGATATTAATACACGTGCAACCCAGACTATATATTTCCAAAGGATGTCAATATTTTATTTCAATAATAAGACAGAAAATGCTAGTCTGATATCTGTGGAAAAGGAAACAGTTAATGTTTCAGGTCAAAGAATCTTTGTCAGTACTGATACATTTCAGCTGCAAAACTGCTTTTGTTTACTATTTGTCAACTTAAAAGATATAGTCTACAAAGATGAGAGAAAGTAATAATTAAGCACTTGCAAAAGTAAGAAGTATGCAGTTGGTTAATTGGTGTGATCCATTTATTTATTTGTTATGTGTACATCGAGACACACAGTGAAATGCGTCTTTTGCGTAGAATGTGCTGGGGGCAGCCTGCAGGTGTTGCCACGCTTCTGGCGCCAACGTAGCATGCCCACAACTTCCTAACCTGTATGTCTTTTGGAATGTGGGAGGAAACCAGAGCACCCAGAGGAGACCCACGCAGTTAAGGGGAGAACATACAAATGTACAATAATGATAGATCCTGTGCCTTTGAGAAAGCTGATGGAACTGGGAGCTATGAGAAAACATCAGCAACTTGCACTCAGAGAGCACTTTATGAAAGTCCTTGCCAAATAAAATCTGATCCCTAGCCAGGTATTAGGAAACAACACAGAAAACCTGGTCAAAGATAAAGGTTTTGTAGAACATCTTAGAGGAGAGGACATGTTAATGTCAATGAGGAGGTGGTGTTGGTTTGGTGTTGGGTCTTTTGAAGAAGATTAAGGTGGGTTAGTCCCAAGAAGAGGCAGGAGAGGAGATTTCTGGGGCTTTGACAGAGATCTTTGAATCCTCTTTAGCCACAGGTGAGGTTCAGAGAACTGGAGAATAGGCAATGTCCTTCCTTTGTTTAAAGAAGGACAATAGGGACAAACCAGGAAACTAAGCCAGTGAGCCTTACACTAGTGATAGGAAAATTATTGGAGAAGATTCTTAGGGATTTACATGCATCTGGAAAAGCATGGACTTATTGTGGATAGTCAGCAATAGCTTTGTGTGGAGGAGGTCATATTTCACAAATTTGATTGAGCTTTTGGGGACCTGAGGGGCAAGCTTTTCAAATGGAGCTGGTCTAGAATGACCTGCCAGAGGAAGTGGTAGACAACTACAGAGTTCAAAAGACATTTGGACAGGTTCATGGAAAGGAAATTTTGGAGGGATCTGGGTAGGTGTCTGGAACGTGCCGCCAGGTGAGATGGTGGAAGCAGAAATGATATCAACGTTTAAGAGGCATTTAGGCAAGCAGGAGATGGAGGGATATGGACCATGTGCAGACAGAAAGGATTTGTTTAAATTGGCATCATGGTCAGCACAGACATCATGGGCCAAATGTCCTGTTCCTCTACTGCTCTTTGTTGAGAGAGGGCCCATTCCATCCTGAAGTAAATTCAGGAATACACCATCATTTCTATGGGGCTTCTCCTGTCCTGAATGTCCACTAAACCATTCTGTGTAATCTACTCTCTCCCTTCTTGTTTTACCATGTTAACCTGGTACAATTTGTTGTGACCCTCCCAAGTTCATATTTGTATAGCTCTATTGAAATTATAAAATTTCTGGTCATTCTGGTTGTGGCAGGTACAACAACAACTTCTAAAAGACAGTTGGGTAGGTACAAGGATAGGAAAGGTTTAGGTTATAGACCAAATGGGACTAGCTTGGATAAGCATATGGTTGGCATGGACCAGTTGGGCTGAAGGGCCTATTTTCATGCTGTATGACTCTACATATGAAGTTAAGGCAGAGATCAAGCTGTGAAGATCTTCCATGACAAATCAGGAAAAATTGAATTATCTGGAAAATATGTTCACAAGTAGATAACCAAATTGGGGTAAATTTCCACAGCATTCTTCCTGTTTGCCATCTGGTCATAAACAAAAATACCTTGGGCACGTGAGGTAGCAAAATAGCTAATCCTTTAATGCTGTTTTCACCTTGGAAATTTCTATCCAAGTTAGAGATGTGACTTCCTGGATAACAAATGTCAGTTTCATTCAAATGTCTGTCAGGAGAGGCTGGACACACTTGGGCTCTTTTCTCTGGAGCGGCAGAGGCTGAGGGGTGATCTGTTGGAAGTGTATAAGATTATGAGGGGCACAGATAGGGTGGATGAGCAATATCTTTTTCCCATTATTGAGCGACCCAATACCAGAGGGCATGCATTTAAGGTGAGGGGGGGTAGGTTCAGAACAGATGTGACGGGTCAGTTTTTTACTGGTGGATGCCTGGAATGAGTTGCTTGATAGGGTGATGGAGGAAAATTCATTGGGGGCTTTAAGAGG
>JARFYF010000104.1:87374023-87384109 GCA_030265395.1 Rhina ancylostomus | reverse complement strand
GTGGGAGGAAACCGGAGCACCTGGAGGAAACCCACGCAGACACGGGGAGAACGTACAAACTCCTTACAGGCAGCGGCGAGAATTGAACCCGGGTCGCTGGTGCTGTAATAGCGTTGTGCTAACCACTACGCCACTGTGCCGCCCAATTGGGTTATACCCAATATGAATCAGTAAAACCACAACAAGCAGAATGTTTGTCATAAGATCCCATTTATTATGCTTTTCTCAGCAAAATATATGTTTTGAATCATGACTTTCAATGTCTTTAGAATGAGTGTTCAACTGAGGCCCCCGTGCTTTCTAGATGGTTTCAGATGCCTGGTGCTATTTCAATCAGATTAGGAGGGAGTTCTTCCTAGTGTCCTGGCTAAGATTTATCTGTTAATTTGGATCCAAACTAAAAAGATCTGGTCAGTATGACATTTCTTAAGCAAATTGCCCAACTCATTCTACAATTACATGCATCCTCCCAGTTTACTGACATTTCCAAGAGTTTAACTCTACAAACCAACAGCACCATTATAAATTTGAGGGAGGGAAGGCACGTAAACGCAGAAAAACTGAATAAAATAGTTTCCTGAGCAAAAAGGGATTGTATAAGTGTCAGCAATTGTGTCTTTGCTTCTTTAATGTTCTATCACAATGACACCGGTGGAGTCGTTCAATTGGCTATGTCAGTAGAGCTGAAAGTGGTAACAGCCAAGCTGTCCCTACAAGAAATCACATTGTAGAACAATGCAAATCACACTGATACAATGCAGGAACACTCGGGTATTTTGTGAGACAATCTTAGGGCAGAAGTGTCATCTATGTGAGCAAGTCTGTAGTTGAAGGCATCAGGATTGAGAATCCTGTTTTCTTATCATTGTGCTGAAAGGAGTACATAAGACTATGAGAGGACAGAACATAGAATATAGAACAGTACAGAACAGGGACAGGCCATTCAGCCCACAATGCCTGTGTGACCATGATGCCAGTCTAATCTAATCCCATCTGCCTGCACGTAGTCTACATGCCTCAATTCCCTGTCTGTTTGTGTGCCTGTCTAAATACCTCTTCAATGTTAGGTAGGGTAAATAGTCCAATACGTCACGGGCACATCCCTCCCCGCCATCGGCAGTATCTACAGGAGGCACTGCCTCAGGAAGGCAGCATCCATCATCAAAGATCCCCACCATCCGGGCCATGCCGTCTTCTTGCTTCTACTATTGGGCAGGAGGTATAAAAGCCTGAAGTCCCACACCACCAGGTTCAAAAACAGCTACTTCCTTTCAACCATGCAGTTCTTGAACCAACCCTAATTTAGTAACCAGTTTAGCAACACTATGACCACTTTAATGTCATAGGGTCATAGAGCACTACAGTGTAGAAACAGGCCTGCTGGCCTATCTAGTCCATGCCAACCTGATCTTTTGCCTAGTCGCATTGACCTGTACCCAGACCGTATCTCTCCAAACCCCCCCACATCCATGTACCTATCCAAACCTCTCTTAAATGTTACAATTGAACCTGCATCTGCCAGTTCTGCTGGTAGCTTGTTTCACCCTTGCACTACCCTCTGCATAAAGAAGTTCCCCCTCAGATTCCCCTTAAATATTTCACCTTTCACCCTAAACATATGTCCTCTAGTTCTAGTCTCACCCAACATTAGGGGAGAAAGCCTGCATGCATTCACCCTGTCTACACCCCTCATAATTTTATATACCTCTATAAGATCTCCCTCACTCTCTTGCGCTTCAGGGAATAAAGTCCCCAAACTATTCAACCTTTCCCTGTAACTCAGGTGCTCAAGTCCCAGCAAAATCCTTGTAAATTTTCTCTGCACTCTTTCAAGCTTATTGATTTCTTTCCTGTAGGTAAGCTTTGCACTAAAATTGACTTTTTTTGTTTTAATTGTATTCTTTCTTGTAAAAATTCTGCATAATTTATGTTAAATTTATGTTTTTCTGGTGAATGCTGCTTATAAGCTGCTGCAAATAAGTTTTTCATTGCATATACTTGTGCATATGACAATAAACATGACTTTCACTTTGAATTTGAAACCCTCTGGATCACAGGGAGAATGTGCAAACTCCACGCAGAAGCACCGCAGATCAAGAATGGAGTCGGATTCCTGGTGCTGTGAGGTAGCAGCTCTATTGGCTGTGCCACATGCTGCTACTTTCAGGTACTGATGTGGGAAGATTTAGGGAGGGAGGGAGCTGATCTATGGTGCAATGAAGCACCTAAAACATCACCGAGGATCTAATGATGCATAAGTCTGGCTGTTTTCGCTATAGTCTCAAGTTACAGCAACTGTAGGTTGAGGATACAAAATCTTCTGTATTATTGTTGATTTTGCAAGAATGCAGGGCATTATTGATCACCACCAGTGTGTATTCATGCTCCATTGTGCTAAGATGGGTTCAAAAAGGGGAAGGAATGTTTCTCAATGGACAGGTGGTGTATAATGTCAATCCGAGTGTTCTCAATGTTAATTCCTGGTGTCCAGGGAGATGCCCTGACTCTTACATCATGCAAAATTCAAGATCTGTACCAGGGAGATGTCATTTGAATGATAACTCTTGTAAAGTCCAGATTATTCTCTTTAATCTTCAGATAATGCCAGTCACCATGGAGACTGATAGGATTGTGGAGAGGTACAATAAAGCCCAGGCCAAAACTATAGTGCTTGTTACACAGTGTCATACACTGTTAAAGCAATGACGTTGTTGCCTGTATCTACGTGGTGGTAAAAGACAGATGTTAGGGTTGAGAGGTAAGTACCTGAATTGGAAGAAAGTGATAAGTAGTATCTTGCAAGAATCTGTGCTGGGCCTCAAGTGTTCACTTTATAAGTGACTTAGATGAAACAATGGAGAGCCATATGTCAAAGTTTGTAAATGAACCCAGGGTTGGTGGTGTGGTAAAGTATGCGATAAAGACAGCAGGATTACATTGCAAAAGGTCTTTAATGACTGAGTGGGTAACATTGGCAACCATAACAACAATAACGTGTTTTTCTAAAGTATTAACAGATTGGTAAATTCGTTTATTATTGTGGCATGCACTGAGGTACAGTGAAAAATTTTGTTTTGCATGCCATCTGTATAGGTCATTCCATTACAACAGTGCATTGAGGTAGTACAAGGAAAAACAATAACAGAATTCAGAATAAAGTGTTATAGTTACAGAGAAAGTGCAGTGGAGGCAGACAATAAGGCGCAAGGCCATAACAAGGACTGAGAGATTGAAATGTCTCTAGGCTTTTTACAGGTGCTTTAACAAATAAGAGAAATGGTAAAAAATTGATGTAACTCCAGAATAAAGGCACGGGCAAAGAAGAGGTTTTAAGGAGCAGGTAGAGGGATGGTGAGGTTTAGGAAAGGAATCACAGCCCCTGCAAAAGAATGATTGATATCAGGCATCAGAGGAAGCCACGTTGAAGGATTGGTAGATGGATTTCAGTGCAGGTAAAAGTGAAGTCATCTATGGGTGACCAAAAGTGGATAAGTCTGGGTAATTTCTTATGGCAAAAAGTCAGGAACAGTGGAGGTTTAAACAGAATTTAGATATCATCATACTCAGATCACAAAGGGCAGTCCAGTAAAGATAGGACATACACAATGAATGACAGAGAATATTGAGAAAGACATGATAAGATAAGATTTCTTTATTAGGCACATGTACATTGAAACACACAGTAAAATGCATTTTTGCATAGAGTGTTCTGGGGGCAGCCCGCAAGTGTCACTACGCTTCCAGCGCCAACATAGCATGCCCACAACTTCCCAACCCGTATGTCTTTGGAATGTGGGAGGAAACTGGAGCACCCGGAGG
Source organism: Rhina ancylostomus (assembly GCA_030265395.1). Classification (NCBI taxonomy): domain Eukaryota; kingdom Metazoa; phylum Chordata; class Chondrichthyes; order Rhinopristiformes; family Rhinidae; genus Rhina; species Rhina ancylostomus. The sequence continues at coordinate 87,380,290 of JARFYF010000104.1, read as the reverse complement.
AAATCCATGCAGACATTGGGAGGATGTACAAACTCCTTACAGACAGTGGCCGGAATTGAACCTGGGTCGCTGCAATAATGTTACACTAACCGCTACACTACCATATGTACTGACCATGGTTTATAAGTCCAAGGATTGCTGAAGCTGGCAGCTCAGGAAGAAATGGTGGTGAAGAAGGCCTGTGGGATACTTACCTTCATTAACCAGGGTATAGAATGTGAGAGCAGGGAGGTTATAATACAAGTTTATAAAGTATTGGTTAGGCATAGATGGAGTATTGTTTGCAGTTCTGGTCTCCACATTATAGGAAGAATGTGATTGCACTGGAAAGGATGCAAAGGAGGTTCACCATGATTTACCATGATGGGATGGAGCATTTCCGTTATGAAGAGAGACTGGATGGGTTGTGCTGTTTACCTTGGAGCAGAGAGGACTGAGGGAGGATCTGTTGAGGTGGACAAAGTTATGAGAGGGATAGACAGTGTAGATATCAAGAAACTTTTACTCATAGCAGAGTTGCTTAAAAACAGGTTTAAGGTAAAGGATAGGAGTTCGAGGAGAACCAAGGAAGGGCATTTTCATTCACTGCCTGAGTTGTTGGTAGAGGCAGAGGATCTTGCAAAGTGTAAGAAATATCTAGACAAGCACTTGAATCACCAATGTAAGGAAGGCTACAGGCCAAGTGCTGGGAAATGGGATTAGCTTAGGTAGGTGCTTGATGGCTGGTGTTTCCCCCAGGCTGTCAGGCTCCTGAATACCCTGGAGACAGCTTCAGACAAATGCTGTGTCAAAAGCCCTGGTTTGCACAACGGCATATAAGAACTTTGGCTGCTGCTGAACATGTTTATAGATTTAGTGCAACACACTGAGTTCTGTTTTGTCTTCTTCCAACTTGGTTCTGCACTAATTTTGTATTCTGTATATACCATTTTTTGCACTATTTGTATTTGCACAATTGTTTTGTCTAAGTTTATTGTCTGTCCTGTGTTCTATGTATGTCGTCTGTTGTGTGAGTCTGGGGGAAATGACACTTTGTTCCTCCATATGTTTTTATAGCATATGGATGAATGACAATAAAGTATACCTTGAAGTTGAACTTGATATGGTGTTTCAAAGAACTTGTTTCTGTGTTGTATCACTCCATGACTCTATAACAAAAATGCACTAGTTAGATCTGTAAACAAACATCAAAAGGCCTTTATAACTGTAAGACTAAAATGCAGAGAAAGAAGTCTTGTTACAGCTGTACTGGGCCTTCATAGGCCATATTTAAGCACATTTAAAACAGTCACATTGGTCTTTGCAAATACAAAAGAATATTAAATACAAAAGAATACAAAAGAATTAGATTATGAGGAATGATTGTCTAAATTAACAATGTACTTGTTGGACTACAGAAGGTTAAGCAAAAAATTTGATTAATGGATTTAGGATCTTAAAAAGAAATGTAAGCATGGACAGAGAGCAACTTATTTCACTGGTGGAATAACTAAGACAAGAGGACATAACCTTGAGTTCAGGTCTGATGATAGGAAACTCTAAACAAAGCATGAACATCTTTTCCACAAATAACACAACTAAAATTTTGAATTCTGAATTTGATGGAGTTTGGAAAAGGGTATGAAGGGACATGGAGAAAAGGCAAATGGATAGTGGATAGACTTAAGGCAGAAACCAACCATGGTCTTATTGAAGAGCAGAACTTGTTCAAGGAGATGAATCGTTGCTACCCTTCCATTGTTCAGGGCAGGGGGTTGAGATGCCTTGTTGAGCACTTGAATGATTTGTATGCTCCATGTTCCATAAATGGAAGAAACAGATACTGAGAATGATGAGCCACCTTCAACATAGGAACAGAATGATGAGGGTTAAAGGAATGTGTTTGTTGTGAATGATAAGCACCAGTGTGGTTCACATCTGCTGTAAACAAGAACGCACCATCTGTAAACTACCATTGGACATGATTCCAAAATAGTTAAAAAAGCTAAAAAGTAGTATTTATCAGACTGTTCCTGGGTGCTTGCTGAGGCTAGCAGTTAGGTTTTAGAGAAAAATCAATGTGTTATTGTTTACAATAGGAGTGAACTATACTGGGCACTCCAGTAATTCACCAATATTGCTTTCAGAGCATCTCTTTCCCTGCATCCTCTACCACCAGCTTGAGCCAGGGCAACACAATGGTGCAGGAGGTAGTGCAACTATCTCACAGATCCAGTGACCCAGGTTGAATGCTTTATTACTATTCCTATTGTTCTTTTATATTTGTTGTTCCTCAGCTGATCCACTGCATCTAACGACCTGTACTTCCAACATCTGAGTCTGTGCTCATTGATACTGTTATCAACAGGAAGGAGACCATTCCACTCAGCTTGGAATCTACAAATCTGACCCCAACCCATCCATGCCTTCCCTTTAACACTTAAACCCTACCCCCCAACTCCAAATCCCTGTGACTCTCTGGGCCCTATGATAATTTCTCCAATATCCCATTTAGCTCACCTCATAATTTACAGAGGCCGATTAGCATAACAACCTGCCTGTCTTTGGGATGTGGGAGGAAACTGGAACATTGGGGGAAACCCATTCAGTCACAGCGAGAACATGCAAACTCCACGCAGACAGCACCAGAGGTCAGAATTGAACTTGGGATGGTGGAGATGTGATGCAGTTGCACAACTTACAGCGCCACCATTGTACCACAGAGTCTCTTTCCCCAGATGCTGCCTGACCTGGTGGGTGCCTCCAGTATTTTTAGTTTTGAATTCAGATTTCCAATATCTGCAGACTTTTTGATTTTCCTTCTTCATTCTCCTCTGTCTTTCCACATCTTTTTCTCGTTCTTCCCATCAAGCTGTTCTCCAAGCCAAGTCTATGCCACTGTTTGGATTGGGAGAGTTGCAGACTTCTTGTTTCCCTTGCCTGAATAATTGCTTTCTGTTTTCACCCATAATGATCTAGCTCCAAGGTTATTCTTCCCATCCTGAATTCCCTCACCACAGGAAATTATTTCTCTATATCTACTTTCCAATTTCTACAATCGTCTCCATTAAGTATTACTTACTCTGTTTACAATCATTGTTAATATAAACCTAATCTATGTCACCAGTCCATATTCCAGCCTTAATATCATTCTGGTGAATCCAGCTGCACTCAGACTTGACCTTCACATGCTGAATAATGGGATAAAACCCAACAACTAAGGGAGTGATGACAGGGAAGCAAACTGATATAATTATAGCTGAGAGATGTTCCAAAGAGCGGCTATATTGTAGAGAGACAGACATAGAACAGAGTAGGATCAGTGACCACAGGAAGTAAAGGGATAATAGAAAGTGCAGTCCCACTGTCTTAAATTTGCAAATAACTTCTTCAGTTCTACTTAATTCCACCTTTTGTTGCTGTTGCCTTCCTCCATAAGAGCACTACAATAAGCTTTTGGTGAGTGGTCATTGGCATTGATTGCCTTCGCTGTTGTCCCCAGCGAGAGGAGTTGCATTGTTCAGAGCACCTTGGGAAATGAAAGGTTGTACATCCATGACTTCCCAGTATCACTCTCTGTAAGTACAATTGCATCATGGAATCCTCTTCTTTATATACTAAGTATCTTTTCTACAGGGAATTATATTTGGATGTACAGAAACCACATTAAGTTTAAAATATCTTTGCCGTTGAAAGAGTGAATTGACATTGGCTGGAATCCACTAGCAGAATGACATTGACTTTAGTGCATGTGCCATTACCAGTGTGCAGATCATCCAGAAACCTGAGAGGATGATATACTCTTCAACTGCAAGTTACCACAAATTACTGGATGATTTACACCATACAGCCATTAGCTATTTGAAGGCAGGAGCTTGCTCTCAACCTCCCCAGGAGTTTCAAGAAATAGCTGCATTTGCACATTAATTACTAATTAAATTCATTTTAGCGTGTTATGGCTGGCACTTTAAAACATAAGTACACTTTTAATTTGATGAGATTTATGTTCCTGCAGCATCACTTTACCAATCAGAAAGCAATACAGGTCTTCCCCAGCTTATGAACACATGACTTATGTACAGCCTGTATAATCGAATGAGTGTTTGGGAGACCAGTAGGACGGATGTTCTGGCTGCTGCAGGGTTGCAGGCGTCTGATGCCATCTGGGAACTTGGTTTGTGGCCGCATTTCTGACTTGTGAACTGTTCGAGTTATGGACAGTTCTCCAGAACAGAACCTTGTTGTAACCTAGGGAGGATCTGTAATTGAATATTTGATACCGTGGGTATCAATTCCCACTCCTGCATGTAGTATATTGTTCTTAGAGATTTAGCATTTTATTTTTTTCTATTTTCTTTTTATCGTTTCTCCCTATCAATTTTTTTCTTTCCCTCATTTCTTCCTATTTTCTTTCTCATCATTTCTTTCTCACCATTCCTTTAGTTCTTTCTCAGTTATTAAATCTTATTGTTTAAACAATGCTTGTCCATTGGTTTAAGCCTCATTAATTTTCAGCAATCTGTGATTCAAAGAAATTTTGGAGCTGAGACTTTTGATCAGGGAAAAGTCTGACTAACAGGGTAAACAGAGACACATGCTTTACTCCAGTAAATTCTGGCCCATTGTACACTGCTTGAGTGACACACCATTCCCCTTTCTAAATAAGCAAAAAAAAATTGCCCCAGATTCTTCCTTGCTTGTACTGCGTCTTCAATACAGTAGCAAAAATGTATTAAATTTCAGAGGAATGCATCCATCACCAGTGGGACATTTTTTATTTTAATGTTAAGGCCAGCAATATGTATGAAGTCATTTTGCAGCTTGGTTTACTGTGGTTATAGTATTGTGAACCTAAGGCTCCTAGGCTAAATGTTTTGAAATTATATTTGTTTTACATTACATATTTAATCCAGCCAATCTATATTAAACTCAATATAATCTTGGATCTCGGAGATGGTGTTGTAAAAAATGTGTATTGTTTTATGAAGGTTGGAGATTAGTTTGAATTACAATGCCAGACAGGAATGATCTCTGTCAGTCTGAGAGAAGAAAAGGAGTAGATTTACACAGGCATCATGAGAAAGACAGGAGGATAGGTCAGTCACAGACAGAAAAGTGGTCGGTTTATGGAGGGGTTTGTAAATCTGGGAACACTAAGATGGTAAACCGGGGAAGCAACAATTGCCAAGGCTGAGACAAAAATAGTGAAGAAAGGCACATTCATAGAGAGTTATGCAGAAAGGATGATTACATTGACAAACACAGGTAGAATAAAGGAAGTATAGACATTGTTGCCAGATGCATCAATGGGCGGTCTCTGCATTTATCTACAAAATCATGCAGATTCCTAGCTGTCAATTAGGAAGAAGTTTTTTGGTACTATATTATGTTGACAATAAAATGCTTGTGTGAAGCTAGAATGAGAATACTCACACTCTTTAAGAGGAAAAGCTTTGAACATTGTTTGTACAGAGCCATTGCCCTTTCAGATATTCTCTCTCATAAGAACATAAGAAACAGAGACAGGAGCTGGCCATTCTGCCCCTCATGCCTGCTTCACAGTCTAGTAAGATCATAGCTGATCTGTTACCTCAACCCCACTTTCTTCAATATCTCCACATTCCTCAGTTCTCTTAATATCCAAAATCTATTGATCTTTGATGGTGACTTAGCCTCAGCAGCACTCTTGTGTAGAGAATTCGAAAGATGCACTGCCCCCTGAGTGAAGAAATGTCTTCTCCTCTCAGTTCTGAATAGCCAGCCCCTTATTCTGAGAGTATGTCTCTGATTTTAGATACCTCAGTCAGGGGGAACATCAACCTCCACCTACCCTGTTAAACCTTTAAGGATTTAATATATTTGAATGAAATCACATTTTGTTCTAAACTCTGGAGTTTTCTTAAACTTTCCTCCATGAGTAATCCTTCCATCTCAGGAATCGATCTGGTGTACTCCCTCTGTAGCACATATGTTGTTCCTTGGGTAGGGAGACCAAACTGGTGCACAATATTTCAGATGTGTTCAACATCAGGGCGCAACATATTTGCAATGAGATGTTTTCACTTTTGTACTTAAAATCCTCTTGTGATAAAGGCAAACAGACTATTTATCTTCCTCATTGCTCATTGTACCTGCATGCTAACTTCCAGTGATTGAGTACAAGGATGGATAGTTCACTCTGAATACCAATATCTTTCAGTCTCTCAACATTTAAAAAATAATCTGCTTTTCCATTATTCCCACCAAAGTTGATGACCTCTCAGTTTTCCACTTTATCTGCCACATCCT
>JARFYF010000104.1:87317109-87327325 GCA_030265395.1 Rhina ancylostomus | reverse complement strand
GGACGTGGCTCCTTTGAGGCTCAGTTTGATGTGTTATATGGCCCCCAACCATAATCGGAGGGTAACAGCTGCACCTGTCTCTTCCCCCACCCCGTCCCTCTCTGCCTATCTCCCCTCCTACTATTTTCTCCCTGTAGCCACCACTCCTTTCCACTCCATTTCTGCCCCCATCCCTCCTCAGCTTCTCTCCCTAGCCTCCATATCCCTTTTTCTACCCTCCACTTATCCCCTCCATCCCTCTGAGGCAAAGCTTCTTCCTTTTGCATCATTCCAGATATTAGTACTACGCGTTTATAAAAAAAAATGGATTAACACTGCAATTAACTTAAAATATTTATGACAGTTGCAATTATTTTTTTAATTACTCAAAATCCTGAATTATAATGTTATAAAGGTAAAGATATTGTCAGCATTATGTTGTAATGTCCTAACGTTAATAATGACCACAGCAACAGGCAAACTGATACTGTGCAGTTTTCAGTTAATAAACTGGGCACAATTCTGCATTTTTCCACCATATATTTTAGATATATTTTGAAATTTGTGTTTCAGAACATCACCAGATTTATTAAGGATTGGGAGAATTTCTTTAGGTTAAAGCATAAGAATGTAAGAAGTAGAAGATGAAGTAGGCCATTCAGTCACTTTGCCTGCCTAGCCGTTCAATATGATCAATGCCGAGGTTTTTTTTACCTTGAGTAGCTTGTTGCTAAAAGTTGATGTGTATGAACTTGCTTGTTTTGTGGTATTGATTTCAAGAGTCATCTTCTCCTGCAGCCTTTTGAGTGTTAAGAGGTCCTACTGGCCACTTATAATTTGGATATCTCCTTCCTTGATCTTCTATTGTATCGTCTCCTGTGCTGTAACAGAAAACTGTGGAGCCTTCTCTCTCCTGTGCTGTGCCATTCTTGAATCTCTTACAGTTAGTTTCATGCTTACACTCTTCAAAGATGAAATGAGTACTGAATTCTACCATTCTCAGAAGGCACTGACTGGTTTGGGAGCACTTATAACAACCACAGCAACACTGCTAAACCTATTGTACAAACACACAGTACTATTGTGTGACAGCTGTTGGAGAGAAAACTTTCATCTCAGCTGTCTGTGCTGAATTCTATGCAGGGTCTTGGAAGTTGTTGGAGGGTCTCCCATATCAAACTTGGTTCTGGATAAACAGATTTAAAGATTCCTGTTAAACATTCCGTGCAAAATGCTGCAATGTTCTGAGAAAGGCGATAACTACTAACATGTAGTCTTGAATCTTGGTAAGCTTCTCTATGTAGCTGAACAATTTTTCTATTTTTAAGCATGACCAACAAGGAGAACAAACCTGGTGAACAAGCTAAATGCTGTTGTTAGCCAATGTCTGTGTACATTTATGCAATAAAGGTGACAGTTTTTTTCTGACTTGGAGATGTAAGGAAAACATGTGATAAGAGCAAAGTATGGGAAAATTTACAGATCTGTCCTTCTTATATAGTATTTCAATACAGAATCACTAAATATAATAATTACCAAGATATATTAAAATTTAGATGAAGGGAGTTCCATGTGTCCTAATTACTTATGCAATGACAAACATTCTAGAGAATAGTGGTGCTATAGATTGTGCTGTATACTGTGGGAGTGTGGATTTCTGCTTGTGACTTGATCTTGACAAACTGCGGACCTTTGTTATCAGTCAGGCTGAGTACAGCCTGCATTACTCTTTTGTTGGAAGATAGGGAACTCAGAAGCTAAGTAACCTTGAGCCATTTTATACATCTTCCAGTTACTCATTAGAAAATAGAAGTGATATATAAAAAAACTTTGACTAGGCTACATTCATGTTTTCAAGGCCAGAAATACTTAGTTACATCAGAAGAGAGCAAAAGATAAACTGCCTAATGAATATATTAACAAACATGAAACATTTTACAGTCCAGTGAAAATACAAATTTTCATTTTCATGTTCTTTTCTCTTGGGTTGAAAAGCTAGCAACTGAATTTTCTTGGTCATCTTCTGTAACTTTAGAATAGACATGGAAACTTGGGGAAAAATATGTGAAACTTACTCACACTATTTTTAAGGAATTATGGAGGTCCAACTAAAGAATTTCCTGGACACTAGTCACTCTCTACATTAACACAAGCTTACAGCTACCTGTGTGATAAATATTAAGACTGGAAGCTGATTTTTTTGTTATTATTTTGAGCCACAGCACACTTGTGCCCCAAGACAATTCCGTACCACATTTTTTTTAACTACATGCTAATAAGTTTCTAACAATGCCATATACTGTCCAACATTTGTAACTGAATGCAGAATATAGTCGCAATGCAATTTCTAGTGCTTGTTTAGAAGTTGATTGTCCTACTATTGGTAATATTTTGTCCAGCTTTAAACATTCAATTTGGCATGAACTTCTCATGTTTACTATTTTGATTAGCTTATACTTTTGTTATTTTTCACTCGTATTATGCAAAATCATTCTCCCAGGGATAGGAGCATTATGATTGTACAAGTGAACTTCTGGGGCTCTTTTGGATGGGGCTAAAAATAAGGAGAGGGGGTTTTGTCAAATAAAAGATTTTTTTAAACAATTTTTTCTGCAGTCTGTATTTTCATGATTTTTCCATGTTTCTGCTGAACTTTAAGCTTAACATGGGATTTCATTCATGATATGGAGGTTTCAAAATTTAACTTTTTTATAATATTGGCAAAGCTAATAGGGGAAAGATAAATGTATCTTACACCCACGAAAATATTTTCTTAAAACTGAATTTCTGAAAAGGGGGGGGGAATGGTCATATGCTGATGTGACTAAAATGCACCCACTATTATGGCAATTGAAAACTTGAAGATAAATTCAAGAATCACATGATTATTTTGGGAAGTTGTGCTTGAAGAAAGGAAGTGATGTTAAAAAGCTGGTAACCATGCCTCCAAACCATGTTTCTTCTGGTTAGGAGTGCATGATGGCTGAATTTGCCGTCTTTCTTTATTTTTATTGTTGATTTTGCATATGTCACAGGACCCAAGTTAAAACACAGTGCCCAAGTTAACTAACCAATTAAACAATACAGTAAATCTATAGATCAGTAGTTGTTAAATGACAACGATATATCAGCAGATCTACTGACAAGCAACTAGATGATAATTAAGATTGTCAGTCACAGTTAGTTTCATTTTCTGCTGCTATGAATTCTTAAGAATTGATTGTTTAATATCTATAACTATTTTTGGTGTTAAGAGCCTGAACCACATTATGTGACTCTTTGGAAATAAGTTATAGCTTTGCACCTGATGCCTGCAGCTAGGAGAAAGGACAGAGTGTGTGACTCTTTATTTATGTGATTACAGGCTGTGCCCTTGAACTGATTTATATATGTAGCTCTCGTATGTGTGAAGGCAATTTATTTCTTCCTTTGTCCACCTGCAGTGGTTTACGAGATCACAATTTAATGTTTATCCATCAGTAACTTTATTGCAGATCTACTGCACTCCTTGTTTCAAACATCACCATGTGGATTAATATCCTTTGTCTTCCATCACAGAGTCTCAGAGAATTTTGAAAATTTTTACCCTTATTTCCAAGCACTCAATGACCTCATTACTCTTATTTCTGTAATCTCCTGCTGAATCCTTTGAAAAATCTGTGCTCCTCCAATCCTGGCACCTTGTGCATCCTGACTTTTAATCACTCCACCACTGAGGGAATATTGAGGCTTTAACGTGTATCTCTTGAACCAAGCTTTCACACTTCTGCCTTAATACCTCTTGTGGGTCAATATCAAATTTTGTTTGATAGTGCCTGAGTGAAGCATCTTGGGATGTCCTTCTACATTAATGACCCCTTATAACGACAAGCTGCAATTGACTTGAACTTACAGTTACACTCAGCATGCCAACATACACTGGGAATATAGTGGAACAGCCGGTGCTTTGACAGGGAGGAAGAGATATAGAATATCACCAAAAGAAAATCAGCCTATTTGCCCATCATTTTAATTAAGGATAACAAGGCATTCATAAATTTATGCAATAGACTCCTGAGGCCCAGTACTAATGTGCTATTGATTTGAGAACATTTTGGTTAGGTGGAGGGGGGGGAAGGGGGGGTTGATGATGTACGCAAGAAAGGAGCAGGAGTAGGTCACTTCAAGCCTGCTCTGCCATTCAATAGGATTGTGGCTGGCCTCATCTCCTCTTCTGTGCCAGTTCTCCATAACCCTCAGTTCCTCAATCCTTCATTTAGTTAGTCTCATTTTCTGTAGCTATCAATTTTTAAAAATTGATTGTTTAACATCTATAACTACCTTTGGTGTCAAGACCCTGAACTCCATTAGCCTGAGTAGAGTATCAGCAGATCCCCCAGGGAATGGTGAAAGATGACTCATTCCATACTTGGAGATCTCAGCAGTGCCATTGTGGTGAGATGCTAACCAGAAGCCAGTGCTTCAATGGACTGCTTTCAATTTATCACCACAGGTAACTGTAACACACCTTTGTATCTGAATGGCGTTAGTGAAAGCTTTGAGGTTGATTATCTCCTTACCTTGTTGGCCAGTGAGAATGACTGCCTCAGAACTCTCAGGACAAGAGATCGCAGCTGTGTAAAGTAGTAGAATCATGGAACCATGCAGCACAGAAATGAACTCTTCAGTCCGTCATCTCTATGCCAACCATTAAGCACCTATTTAAAGCAATCCTATGTTTCAGCACGTGGTCTGCAGCCTTCAATGTATTGGTGATTCAAGTGCTCATCTAGACACATCTTAAATATTGTGAGAGTATCAGTCTCTGCCACCCCGTCAGGCAATGTGTTCCAGATTCCTCTATAGTAAAATTAACTATTCATAGTATCTTTCTAAATCTCCATACCTCAAATTTATGCCCTGTAATTTTAGACATTTCTGTGTGGGAAAAATTTTCTTATTTTCTGTCTTTTCTATACCTGATAATTGTAAGAAACATACAAGAAACAGGAGCAAGAGTGGGCCACCCGCACCTCAGCCCTGCCCCACCAATCAATATGATCATGGCAGATTTATCCCAGGCCTCAACTGTGTGCTAGATTGCCATATCCCTCAATCCCCCGATCTTTCAAAAATGTATCTACCTTCATTTTAAATACTACTTATGATGTAGTCTCCACAATTCCTCAGAGTACAAAATTCCAGAAATTCACTACCTTCTACAAGAAAAAATGCTGTTTTCCTCATTTTTAAACGACCGGCACCTAATCTTGAATCTATGTCCCTTTGTTCAAGACTCTCCCACGAGTGAAAAAATCTTGACATCTATCTTGTTATGTCCCCTTAAGGTCTTGTATGTTATAATAAGGTCAACCGTTAGTCTTCTAAACTCCAATGAATATAGATCCAATTTCTTTAGATGCTTGTGATAGGATATTTCTCTCATCCCAGGAATTAGTTCAGTGAATAACTTATGAACTACCTCTAATGCCAGTACATTCTTTCATAAATAAGGGGACCAAAGCTGTGAAGAATGCTGGAGGTGTGTCCTTGCCGTCACTGTGTTCAATAGTCACAATACTTCCTCTTGCGATGAAGGCCAATATGCTGTTCGTCTCCATAACCCCTTGCGGCACCTGCCTGCTAATCTTTTGCAATTTATGTGCAATAAAAGTGAAATCTCTCTGTGCTTAGCTCATCTGCTATCTTGCTCCATGTTGATAATAGTCTGCCCTTTAGATTCTTTGTAATGAAATGCAAGACCTTACACTTTCCCACATTAAACTCCATTTGCTTAACTTCTCTATATCCTGTTGTAGATTTCAAGGATCCTTGTTTCAACATGCCCTCCCACCTACTTTTGTGTCACTGGCAGGCTTGGATACCTTACATGCTGTCCCTTCCTCTAGGTCATAAATATTAATCATAAATAATTTTAATAGCAATAAGAGATTAATATGATCAATGACCTGAAACATTGACTCTGCTCCCCTCTCTTTGGATACTGCTTAATCTGCTGAGGACAGCATCTTCTGTTTTTATTTAAGTAAGAGATTAACCATTAATTCAATATGGTGAATTATCACATGAATAATCCGTTAATGCTGATAAATGAAAGAACAGTGTTCCAATTTTATTTCTTTCCTTGTCACATTTAAATAGTTTATTCCAAATAGTGTACAAGGTCATTCCAATTAAAAGCCAATCAATAAAAGGCAATTTCCTCACTGTTACCATTTGCAAACTTTCTCCCAGTTCTTAGATGAAACAATGACAGGAAAATGACATTTTCAGAATTACAATGTATATTTGGAACTATTTTATTAAAGATAAAATTACTTCCTCAAAATAGGAATCGCAGATGCCCAACATTCGTTTAACAATCCTGAATATATTGCATGAGCAGCTGTGAATACTGATAGGAGTGTCCAGGAACCCCTTTAACATGAAACATTGTGACCTTTTCACAACATCAATAGCATGCAAGAAAATTGACCACATACTCCAAAGTCTGTCTGGTATATTAATTTGAACAATTTTCAGCCATTTGCTTCTCTGATCAGCAGTTAGTGCATTACTATCGGAAGTCACAAATTATGTGACCCAAGACCTCCTAGATCTTTTCCACTTTATGATTGTTGTAGGGTTGGGCAAAAATGTGGCCTAATTTTGTAGATTCATTGTAGCTGGCATTTCTACAGGCACATGATTGGTGCTCAATGCTGAAGTTGTGTGTGACCTCTTACCTTCAATGAAGGACTCCAACGTTATCAGAATTCACCTACTTTACAATCAAAGGGCATTTTCCATTGACTGCTGCTGTTCAGAATATCTGGATTTGTGAAATTAAATACAGGTAATCCGTTCAGCTTGTTTCATGGGGCTGAAACAATCTTCTTGAAGTCAAATAATTCTTTCTCAAGTTCAGTCAGATTCTCTAAAAATAATCCTTGCTTTTTTCCCCCTCTCAATAATTTTATTGTACCTCTGTTAGCTGAACACGCCACAATACATTCACCTTTTCCTGCAGTGCCCCCTGGAATGCTCCTGTCTGACTGGAACACACTTCAGTATTGTTTTCTATAAACAACAAGGGAACACAAAAACATCAGCAGGGAATGATGGTCCAGATGGGGAAATTACTGAGAACAGATAAAAAACATGGTCAAGGTCATCATTGTTTTTGTTTTGAGCATTTCTTCATTGTTTCAGTATTTCAAATCCATCATAATTTGCACAAAATAACAACATAACAAACCACTACGACAAAGTTCTTCAGAAAAAGAAAGAAAAATATTAAGCAGCATTTTCTTTTAAGTGCTACAAAATTGTGTGGTTTAATTCCACTACAGGATACAATGCTCAATATGAAGCAAAATGTACTTATAACAGATAAAAGTGACTCTTGGTCCTGCTGCCTCAAGCAGGCTGATTATGACAAAGTAAAAAGTCAGAACTGTTGACAGTGGTAGCAGTGTTGCCAACCCTACTGTTGACCTACATAGTAAGTATAAAGTTACCTTTTCTGGTCTTGCTGTGTGGCATTGCCACCTAGAGCTACCACAGTTCTAAACAAGGCCCTGACCATCAGTAGGACTGAACATAATATCTGTGTCCAGGAAAGAACAAGCTCCAACCCAAAAAACAGCTGAAAAAACTGTTCACTGAGGATGCCTTCAAGCTTAGCCAGCTGTCAAATCTGTCAGGATCTTAGAACTATCAAAAACTGTGAAAAATTAATGAAAAACTACAGGAAGTTAATGAAATTAAAAAAAAACACAAATATTTAAATAGACAAATAATTCAAAGAAATGTAAACTAACTAACACCCTTGACCTCAACAGCTATCCCTCTCCATTGATATGACTGGACCCACAGTTCCTGTGACAGGAAAAGATTGACTGGGTCAAACAACATGTTGCGCTTATATCTGATGATTTATCCTTCATAACTTATACACTTCCATCGACCATGTAATCTTTCAGGAAAGGCAATCAGATTAAAAAACTGGCTCAGGAACAGAAATAATATTATCAATGGCAAAATTAACTAGAGTCCTACAGATCAGGAAAATCCTAGATTCAATCTCTGATCTGTGCTGATTACATAATCTCATCCCAACACTATTTTATTGCTTGAGGCACCATATTGAAATTCTGCAGCAATAAATCTCTGCTCTGCTCATGGAGTTAGAGTTGCACAACAGGGAAACAGGCCCTTTGGCCCACTGAGTCTGTGTCAACCATCAAGCACCCACTCATATTATTCCCACACTTATCCCATTTTGTTCTCTCATCAACTACCCTCCTCCACTGACCCAACCACTCACCTACACACTAGGGGCAATTTACATCGGCCAAGGTTCTCCAACCACTCAATTCTCCACAAGAAACTAGAGAGTGCATTTCCAGTTATATCCTGGCCAGAAGATCCATTGGGACCAGGGCCACCTCTCTGTAATGGGCTAAACTTCTTTATCATCCAAGTTGTTCCCTATGGAGAAAACCTGACTATCTGGATTATAAAATTGATCAGTCAACGCAAACTCTTTTGTGGCTGTTGTGATCTGAATCTTGATGCAGAGAAGAGCTGAGTTCTCATCGTATCTTGCTACTGCTAACTAATTTGACAATATAGCCTTTTATAGTATAAACAGTTATGGGTGGATCATGGCAACTCAAAGAGCAACCACATTTGGTGGAAGTTTGTCCAGACATCTGTTTACAATCCTAAAAATTCCATACTGGAAGGTTTCTAAAGCTCAGAAATGTAATTTGAAAATTAAGAAATTTGTAGAAAATTCAGGGTTTAGAGAAAAGCTATTTCACTTAAAAGATATTAGCCATATGGAATGCGTTAGTAGGGATGCCCATTGCAACAAACAAGATAAATGTGCTCAGTAGACAATCAGGCATGTTTTTGGAGAAGGAGGTGATTGATGGATTTGGGTGCACAAGCATGGAATCAACATCAATCAAAATAAAGGCAGGTTTATTGACCAAAGTGGCATTTTCTTGTTGCTTTTACAATTTCTTGTCCACATCCTCATACTCAGGGTAATTAACTATCTCTCAATGATTATAGCATGGCCATGAATGTCACAGTGTGAATGTCACAACTACATTAAAAATTCTAACTATTTCAAGAACTTTATGTTCCACAAAATCTTGCATTCGCTGCACCATTGATTTTCTTCATGGCTCTTTCTGTGGCCATTGCATCTAAACCTCACTGCCTCTCTCTTTCTCGTCCTTTCAGATGTTTCTTTATCCTTTTCCCTCAGCTTTTAGTCATCCACTCTAAATCTCCTTATATAGCTTGGTGTCAAATTTTGTCTGATAACACACCCTTGGAGTGCCTTATGTTTTATTAAGTTAGGGACGATATCAGTGCACATCGGTGCTATTGTTGCAATGATTAATTCCATCAGCATTAAAAGAGGTCAAAATTGTCCCTTGTAATTTCATAATACCAGGTGGTTTTATCAGTCATTAGTTGTCATGACATTTCAGCTGTGCTCATTTATGGGCTGGCTGGCTGGAGAAGTGAATTGATTGCTGGTCTCCATACCAGAATCACTAGGGTTTTAACAGCAACGCGATACATTGGCTTTGCATGCTTTCAGATCATACTATATGATTATTGTGCCTTCAGATGTGGGGGGAGTAAACAGGAGAATGTTAAATTTGAACAGTGCTTATCAGAGTGCTGCAGCATCTCATGGATGTCAGTGAATGGAAACACAAGCCCATGCTGCATTTAGTGGACATTTGGAAGGTAAATTTACACAGGGCTCTCTCACGTAGCTGCTAGAATTTCAACAAAAGGCCAAAGAAACTGTAGAAAAATAATGGACAAACATATTTAATGATCTCCGCACTTCCCTTGTTTTATCCAATGTAGTCCATTGTGTGTATATATATATACAATTCTAATAAAGAAATAGGCAAAGCGAATGTGAATATTAATTGTACCTTAAAATAATTGGATTCAAATTCAGTTGATTTTATTGGGTTCTGCTTCCATCCTCTGCTTAATCCACATTCTGGTATGCACCCAATGTAGCAACTAATTGCTCTTGACAAAAGTCAAATCAATAACTAATCAAAGAACATGTTGCTGCATGAAATTGTACCACCAGGCATGATGGAAGAAATAGTTGAAGAATTTATGCAATGAAGTTTGGTGAAAGGGAGGCCAATTAATGCAAAAATATATACTTTTTAAAGGTGCCTGACACACAGGTTTAAAAAGTAGT
>JARFYF010000104.1:87263194-87276221 GCA_030265395.1 Rhina ancylostomus | reverse complement strand
AATTTAGTGAGTGATGAGGAATGAATTACTTGTCATTTGGGCACACGTTTTCAGTATTACATATTAATTAAGTTAAAGACAGGTTGATGGACATGTAACTCTCACTCCCCATTGCTCCATAAATCATCTTTGGTGTGGCTATTGCATTGCTAAAACCAGGTGACTAAGTACTGGAGAAATAAATGGGACTACGTTGTAAAAAAATAACCTGACCGAATGACCCACAAATCTAAAGTTTTAAAAGAGATGGCCACATTGCTTTCAATTTTCCTATATTTCTTTGATTCTTTAATTGTTCCAATTGATTGGAATTTAACCTGGCTATTGAAGAAAAAGGAAAGAAAAATGCAGAAATGTGCAACGTGCCCAGTTAACATGCAATCAGTAGTTGGAAAATTGTTTAAGGTCCTACGTGAGACATTGTTACACAAGATAAAGAGTGGCTGGGCTAATATGGATTGAGGAGTGGTCAAAGAATAAAAAGTACAGAGTAGGAATAAATATGGAATTTCAGAATGCCATAATGTAAAGATTGGAATGCTACAGAAATGCATGCTTGAATCTTGGCTACTTAAAATCTATATCAATCGCTTAGCTAGGGGTTAACAATGCAGTGCTTACCAGGAAAGTAAATCATGTGTAGAACATAAAGGGAAACCAAAGAATATCTGCTCACGCGACAAAAAAGGTTTTGAGTTTACTGTAGGGAAACGTGGTAGGGTGAATGAAAATTAGAGCATTGACACTAGTGAACGATGGCATTGGGTTTTAGCTTTCATTTGATATAAATTACAAAATACAGCTAAAAGTGAAAATTAGGGTGGTAAATGGTATGTTAGCCCTTATTTCATGGGGTTTGGAAACCAAGATAAAGTCTTACTGCAATTATATAGAGTTTTGGCATGTCACACTGGGACATGTACAGTTTTAGTCAAGGAAACCGTCAGGTGAAGTGTTATGAAGGATCATCCGTATTAGATGCTTGATTCTTTATCATTTCCTATGGTGCTTCGTGTCTTCTATTGTGGAAACAAACACAAAATACATCCTATCTCTTGCGTTTCTAAGAGATTCACATTTACATTTATTAATCTTTTAACATACCTATAGAAGATTTTGCATTTACAATTTCATTATTTTTCTTCTTAGAAAATTGAATGAGAGGAAAGTTTTTTGTCTTTCTTGCTCACCCTTGCTAATTTTGAAATCTTCCCAGCTATCACATTAACTTCTCTTTTTGGCAAAAATGTAAGGATTTAAACTAATACTGTCCTTCCAGTGGCACTTGTATCCATCATGGAAATTTATATTTAGTTGATGACTGATTTTTTTTGTTATGCTTGTCATCTATTATCATATCCTTTTTCATTTCTCAATCAATCTTAGACTACTTGCTGCTCATAACTATGTAGCATGCTTTGTTTAAATATTCGCCCTTTGTTTCAGAATTAAAACCATATTGCATTCAAATGTGAAATTCTGTCATGATCACTCTTCCACAAGTGATATGTTAAATTTTATCACTAAAACCCAGACTCATTGCTCAATGCTATATGTAAAATACTATGGACGCTGTATCAGGAGGTCCTGATTTACTGGAAAATAATTTCTGGTTGATAACTTGTGTAAATAAGCTTACTTATGTGTTAACATAGGGACTTCAGCCATCTTCATTGCCGGTGAGGCTGATTCTTAGCACACTTGGCTATAGGAAGTCAAGCTCATATTCTGGAATGGGAACTTTGACTGTTTTCATTTTGTCTCTTCATAGAGTTACAGAATGGTTTCTATCACAGGAGGAATCAGTCAGCCTCTGGATCCATACCAGATCCACCTGAGAACAACCTAGCTGTTTCCCATCCCCTCCACCGCCCCCCCAATCTCCCAATGCACTGAAAATTATTTATTTTCAGATACTTATACAGCTTCCTCTTGAAGACTACAATTGAATTTTCCTCTCTGACAACTCCTAGAAGTACATTCCGGATCTGAACCTCTCGCTGTCCCATAAACATTTTCCTTGTGTTAATTTTGTTTCTTCTGCCAACTACCTTCATTCTGCATCCTTTAGTTATTAACCAGTCCTACCAAGGTTAACACTTACAGATAAGATATCTTTATTAGTCACATATACATCAAAACACACAGAGAAATGCATCTCTTGCGTAGAGTGTTCTGGGGGCAGCCCGCAAGTGTTGCCACGCTTCCGGCGCCAATATAACATGCCCACAACTGTCTAACCTGTACATCTTTGAAATGTGGGAGGAAACTGGAGCACCCAGAGGAAACCCACGCAGACATGGGGAGAATGTACAAACTCCTTACAGACAGTGGTTGGAATTGAACCCGGGTCACTTGCGCTGTAAAGCATTACACTAACCGTTATAGTACCGTGCCTTACATTTCGCATTTGGGGTAGAAATTTGACATCAGGTGCTTGTGCTTAATGAGTCACATAGAAGCAGTCACACATTGGGCACCATTTCTGGAATTTGGTTCTATTTGACTTCAATAAATAGAACTGAGAGGGGAATTGGTATGAAGTGTGCAGGCATTAATATGTGTTGCATTTAGCATGTGACTGTGGACAATGTTTTTTGTTTACACCTATCCTCATAATTTAATCTTTTAAACTCCAACCCCTAGTGAAACTGCACTCTACATCCTCCAAGGTCACTACTTTCTTCCTGAAACGTAGCGTCCAGATCTGAAAGCAGTCTTTCACACAGGGTCTCATCAAGCCTCCATGCAACTGCAATATAACTTCTTCCCTTTTGTATTCCAGCCACCTTAGAGATAACATGTCATTCATTTGAGACAATGTATTAGCAGCATTTCACACTACTTTGCAATGAAGTGATTTGAGTAAATGTGTGAGAAATAACCCAGGCACATTAGGAGAACAAAAACCATCTGCAGCGCAGTGGGCAGAAGTAGAATTCATCTATTCACTCTTGCCTACTCTCTCACTGATAAATGAACTGGGTCGACTTCAGAAGGCAATTTTCTGCTCTCTTGCAGTCTCTGGTTACCTTCCCTACAGTTAAATGCTTTAACAAGATAGGTGAATATGAGTTTACCAGAAGAAAACAACGGAGCAGATACAGTAACTCATTGAATATCAAAAGGAAAAGAAGGTTCTGCTCATACTACACAACATATTCACTTCAAGAAATTTTCAACCAGAACGTTGACATCAACAAATGGTTACTGTGCATGAGGTGCTGAAATTATTTTAATGAACCTTCTATTTGAAAGATAAACTTAAACAATTGTAAAGGGGTAGTAAATAAGAATAATTTACTCATAGGTACAATTCACATCATCTGTTCTGTTTAAACTCCACATAAAAATGCATGCATTTAGTAGAAAAATAATATTTGGGAAAATTCAGCCATGGCGTCCAAAATCGATCTTGTCATGAATTTTCACGAACAACCTTTATTTCTTTGGGATTTGTTTACTAAAGTTATATTGCATAGCACAATGATTTTCATATTATGCTGTGAAATTTTATCAAAACCTGACTGGTAAACCCAACTGGTAATTGGGCCGCTGGCTCATAGAGCACTATAGTGCAATTGAATAAGTGAGATATGGGCTTATTGAGCATGATACAGTGGAGGGTGCTAAGCACGTGTAATGATGCCAAAAGGCGTGCAGCACTCATATTGATAAATAGTGGAGACCAGTCCCACAAATGCTCTGAGGCCGTAACTGAAGGGTTGAAGTTACCTTTGCTATTATTTAAAGGACTAATACCAAGGAGTCCAACCCAGATACCCATCCTTTTCCATATAGGTTTCCCTTTAGGTGTTCTTTCTTCATGATTAATCCCACCCCACATTACTGCTGATGTCCTCAGGTACCCTCAGACATTTCCCCCAAACCAATCCCAAGCACTCATCTTTCCCTTGTATTCCTCTTTCTCTGCCCTGCAGTCCTTTCCACCCACAACCCCCAATCCACTCCAGAACTCAATTCCTTCCACAATCTTCATTATCCACAGTAGCAGGAGATTGTAGATGAAAGGCTTTATGTGATTTTCCTTGTGGAAGGCCTAACACCTTAGGATTTAGGCACAATAAAATATTGCAGCCTGAGGACCTGGCATGCATAACAAGCACATTAAAATTTCAAGGCCAGTGTGGATTTGGCACTTGTTTTATATTGACTTCAATAGCACCTTAAGCCCACTGTGATATCTTGTCAGTGAAAGTTAAAAGAAAATTATTTGTAAATTACCTTATGCAAATAAATACTTTACTTACCTTTACCCTACTTTTTTTTATTGAACTGTTGTTTCAGTGATGTAAATGCTCTGCATTCTAAGATGAAAGGGAAACATGGATGCTAACAGAGCCCAGCAAATTAAACCAATTGGACTGAATGAATGTGGCCTTCACTAAGCGAGTGAGTAAGTGACCTCTTCCATTAGCTCTAAATGGTCTTTTCCATCTTCATTTCTCAGGTGGTAAACAGTTTGGGTGAATCACCATCACATTATAGAAACTGCCTTATTTTTGTTTTGATTGATTTCAATGAAACTGACAGATAGGAGGCTTTTGTCGATGTGTGGGTTTCCTGCAATAATTTACTGCCTGTGTAGTGAAGATTTATTTCTAAGGTCAGGCCATCAGCAGTCTAAAAGATCACAGCAGATACAATACTGAAATAATTTACTTTTGTTTGTGCAAAGTTAACCATGATCTGCATGACATATTAAGAGAGCCTAAAATTTGCATTTGCAAATTTTGGAATGCAGTCTGCATTCCAAATTTGCCAGATCGTGGCTTGTCAGCAATCCGTAATGGCAATCTCACAAACCTTGCTAATGTTGACTCTAGCTGCACCTTTTTGTCATCTACTGTAATACGTACTGAGCTACAAACACTTACAGTTTGGTTAAGGATTAATTGATTTTCTATTATTGTGTTTACATGATCACTTACAGAGGGAGATGAGTTACTTTATTGTCCTTTTATTGCTTTTGAATTGTATGTATTAAAACAAATAATCAATATTCTCTATTACAAAGTAATTTTGGTCACAGTCCAACTGATTGCTGCCAATATTGAAGTTCCACATGAGGCTCCTTTAATGCTGCTTCGTTGAACAATATCAGCATAACTTTCTAATCCTTTTCTTCTGAAGTAACTCTCCTAGCTAATGTCATCTATGTTATTAATTCTATACTTCTTTTCTCTTGGATCTTTTAATTTAATTAATCTTTCAAATGATAGTTATTAATATATTTCATCAATGATTTTTATTGCAAATTATTATTTTTGTGGAAATTAAAATCTGGCAGTGCATGTTTGTGCTGTTCATTTACTTTTGCACACCGTTTATCAATAAAGTGTAATTGAATTGTTCCCACTCTTACCTTAGGCAACTTGTGCAATCCAAAACCGATGTAACTGCTGCTATACACTTGCAGAATAAAAGGCCCAAGACAGTTTGGAAACACTGAATGAGACAAATATTACAATAAGGATCAATACAATGCTTTTGATCATTGAACTGTGTTCCAGATCACATAGCTCACAGAATAGCATTGGGTTTCAAAGTGTAAGAAGGCATAGTCACAGGTTTCTAGAAACTGCTAAAGATCTAACGTGACTGAACAGATAGCAGCATCCTAAGGATACATTTTAAGTATTCAAGTTTTAACATATATAATTTGAAATAAATAGTTTACTAAAAACAAATTCAAAAGCAAAACAAAATGTTAACTGTAAGAACAAAAACTGAACTGTTTCTGAACAGCTACACCATGAATGATCCAGCCTGATTTATGTTGAGCCACATTTATCTCAGCCCAATGTTTAATTGGTTCTCAATATTTCATTCCTACATAAAACCTACTAAATCATTAACTATATCATTCCTAATATCTGGGATCATTTAGAAACAGAGTAGTATATTGTGTTAGAAAGCACCATCTCTGAGTTCTGGATTCTGCCCTTTGCCCTGGGACGTGTTCAAGGACAGACCCTAACAATGTGATTGAATTCCTTTTCTCTGAAAGTTATCTGGAGTTTCCAATGAACTTACCCTGAATATTCTCTTAATGAGTTATTTGTGAATCAGTAAACACATTAGTCCTCTGAATTCTGGGTCCAAAGAAGCTAAAACAGAAAAGTTCAAACTCATTTGCCAAAATTACTGCAATTCAGTTTTGAATTTATTATCTTTTCAAATAAATTATCTCAATATCCAGGCAGGTGCCTACAATGTTTCATTTTCCTGCATGGTTGTCTCAATTAAGAGTTCAGAAAAAAAACAAATAAAAAATTCACCTTGAATGAAGCTGCAGAGATGAAATAAATGTTAAATCTATTTGCTTTCATTAGCAAACATACAATGCAAAATTTCAAATAGCAAATGTTTCATAGAAATTCTGCTCTTTATCAGTGTATTGATTAATGTTCATGCAAATTTCCTATTACATTAAACGTATTAACAATGCTGTTAAAATAATGCACAAAGTAATGCTACATAAATGCATTGCTTAAGTATTTCAGCAGGATTTTAATGCATGAATATGTGGCAACTTACCTTTCACGAACCGGCTCCCACGATTGCAAGTGTTGTCGGAGGCCCCAACACAAGATGGTGCAGGGCACTCCTTCTTTGTGGGCTAGTGGAGCCTGCGCGCAGGAAGGTCACATGACCTGTGCGTGACATCAGCGCGGGAACCGTGTTTATTAAAGGGGCAGCGCACCCCAGTCGTTCATTCGACTCTTGGACTCCAAACAAGTGTCTCGTGTCTTTATTCAGTGTAGCTAGTCGCTACAAATACTTATAAAATGTATCTATACGGTATGTTTCCTAATCATGAAACATCAGTGCTAAATGTTTTTATGTTAATTTTTACTTAATGTTTACTTACTTGAGGTGACATTTTCTGGAAATAGCACATTACTGAATGTAATATGAATGGACAAAGTATTCAGGTCTGAACTTCACTCTATAAGTGAAAAACAAGACAAGGACCAAGTCTGATGAGGACTTAAAGGGATATTTCTATGTGAAGAGTAATTGACAGGCTTCTTTTCAGGTTTTTAGATGTCAGTGTAATGGTCAACCTAATAACTTTCACTGTTATTTTGGAATTAATGAAATAGTAGTGCCTAAAATATACTAAAGAACCAAGCATCTAGCGATTGCCATCTGAGCTGTCCTGTTTTACTCAAGGACTGCACCTTCATATTACCAATCTGATAAACTTGGCATTGGAATTCAAGGGTGTGCCTGGAGTTGCTGTATTAAGTATTAATGTATTAAAATACACAACGTTGAATAATACATCACAGGAACAGACCCTTTGGCCCTGTTATCTTTGCGAAGTATGATGCCAAATTTAAACTAATTCCATCTGCCTGTATGTGATCCGTATCCCTCATTCCCTGCATATTGTGTCTGCTTCCACCATCACCAGTGGCAGGGCATTCCAAGCACCTGTCACTGTCTGTGTAAAAAATTTGCTTTGCAAATCTCCTTTAAACTTTCCTCCTCTCACCTTAAAGTTCTATTATTTGACATTTCACCCTGGGAAAAAGACTCTGACCATCTACCCCGTCTATATCTCTTATAATTTTATACACTTCTATCCCCTCCGCTTCTGACTCGCCAGCAGAAACAATCCAAGTTTGTCCGACCTCCCACATTCCAAAGACGTATGGGTTAGGAAGTTGTGGTCATGCTATGTTGGCGCCGGAAGTGTGGTGACACTTGTGGGCTGACCCCAGAACACTCTACGCAAAAGATGCATTCCACTGTGTGTTTCGATGTACATGTGACTAATAAAGAAATCATATCTTTTAAAAGATACAAAAGCCTGGAAACATATATCACCAGGCTCAAGGGCAGCTTCTATTCCACTGTTATAAGACTCATGAATGACCTCTTGTTTGACAAGGCTGAACTCTTGATCTCTGAATCTATCTCGTCAAGGCCTTTTCACCTTATTTGTCTACCTGCACTGCACTTTCTCTATAATTGTAACACTATATTCTGCATTCTGTTCTTGTATTTCTCTTTGTATTACCGTAATGTACTTATGTTTGGAAAGATTTATCTGGATAGCATCCAAAACAAACTTTTTCTTTTTATCTCAGTACATGTGACAATAATAAACCAATAACCAATGACCAATTACTGATGCAAAGTACTCATTCAGTACCTCACCCACATCCCCTGATTCCAAGCATAAATTCCCTCCTTTGTTCTTGAGTGGTTCTATGCTCTCCCTAGTCATTCTCTTATGCATGGTAGTGTAGCAGTTAGTGTTACACTACTACAGCAACAGTGACCCAGGTTCAATGCTGGCCACTGTCTGTTTGTACGTTCTCCCTGCGTCTGTGTGGGTTTCCTCTGGGTGCTCCGGTTTCCTTCCGTATTCCAAAGACGTACGTGTTAGGAAGTTGTTGGCATGCTATGTTGGTGCCGGAAGCATGGTGACACTTGTGGGCTGCACAATCTATGCAGTAGATGCAATTCACTATATGTTTCAATGTACATGTGACTAATAAAGATATCTTAACTTAGCTTATCTTTTAAAGTATGAGTAAACTGCCTTTGGATTTTCCTTAATCGTACCCACTAAGGACATTTCATGGCACCTTTTGGTCTTCCTGATTAAATTCCCTCCTGCTTTCTTTATATTCCATAAGGTTTCAGCTTCCTCAACCTTACTTATGCTTCCTTTTACTTTTTGACTAAATCTCTTGTCATCCAAGGTTTCTGAATCTTGCCATCCTCGTCTTTCTTCCTCACAGGGGTGTGCCAGTTCAGTGAAGCTCAACAAGCAAGTATAAAATATATTGGAGCTGATGCATTCAATGCAGATGAATTTTTAATTGGATTAAGAATTCATAATTTCTGTCAAACATCTTATCCTTCAGAATAAAGTTAACTTTGTTCTGTCTGTCTCTTTTATCTCTCTCTCTCTCTCTCTCATTTCTTTTCTTCCCCCTATTTTGCTTTCTGTGTAATTAAGGTAGAATTTCTAGTTTACCCTTTCTTGTTTAACATCTAACATACATCAAGACCAAGAGGATAACTCAGGAGACGGTAGGACCACTCAAGGATAAAGGAAGGAACATGTGTTTGGAGGCGGAGGATGTGGGTAAGGTCTTAACTGAATGCTTTGCATTGGTATTCACCAAGGAAAAAGAGATAGTGAGATCAGTGTGGAGCCTGGTAATATGCTGGGGCATTTTGAGATAAAGAAAGAGGTGGTGTCGGGTCTCTTGAGGAATGTTAAGTTGGATAAGTCCCCAGGGCCTGATGCAATGTACCCCAGGTTATCGAGAGAGGCAAGAGATGAGATTGCTGGGGCCTTGACCAAGATTTTTGTGTCCTGTGAGACAAGGTCCTGAAGGACTGGCAAACAGATACTGTTGTTCCTTTGTTCAAGAAGGGAACTAGGATAATCTTGGAAATTATAGACCAGTGAGTCTTACATCAGTGGTAGGGAAGCTGTTGGAGAGTATTCTCAGGAATAGGATTTATGAACATTTGGTAAAACATGGCCTAATTAGGAACAGTCAGCATGGCATTGTGCGGGGCATGTCACGCCTTACTAACTAGACTGAGTTTTTTGAGGAGGTGAAGGTGATTGATGAAGGTAGATCAGTGGTTGTTGTCTACATGAATTTTAGTAAGACATTCTACAAGGTTCTTCCATGAGATTTAGATGCATGAGATCCATGGTGACTTGGCCATTTGGATTCAGAATTGGTTTGTCCATAGAAGACAGAGGGTAGTGGTCGATGGGTCTTATTATGGATAGAGGTCCATGACCAGTGGTGTTCTACAGGGATCCCTACTGGGACATCTGCTGTTTGTGATATAAATAAATGACTTGGATGAAAACATGGAAGGGTGGGTAAGTAAATTTGCAGATGTCACAAAGATTGGTGGTATGAAAGGTGTAGGAGGTTGCCAAAGGAAACAGCAGGATATGGATCAGTTGCGGATATGGATCAGTTGCAGATGTGGGCAGAAAAATGGCAGATGGAGTTTACTCTGTGAAAGTGTGAGGTGTTGCACTTTGGAGATCAAATGTAAAAGGAAAGTACACAGTTAATGGCACGACCCTTAACAACGTGGATCTACAGAGGGATCTTGGGGTCCAAGTCCATAGCTCACTGATAGTGGATGCACAAGTCCACGATAGAGTGGTAAAGAAAGCTTATGGCATGCTTGCCTTTATTAGTCGAGGCATTGAGTTCAAGAGTCAGGAAGTTATGTTGCCGTTTTATAAAACACTGATTAGGCTGCATCTGGAGTATTGCATTCAGTTCCGGTCTCCCCATTATAGGAAGGATGTGGAGTCCATGGAGAGGGTGCAGAAGATGTTTACCAGGATGCTGCCTGGATTGGAGGGCGTGTGCTATCTGGAGATGCTGTACAAACTACAGTTGTTTTCTTTGGAGTCGCAGAGGCTGAGGGGAGACCTGAAAGAAGTTTATAAAATTATGAGAGGCATGGATAGAGTTGACAGCCAGTATCTTTTCCCCGGGGTCAAAACATCTAATACTGGAGGGCATGCATTTATGGTGAGAGGGGGAAAGTTCAAAAGACATGTATGAGGCAAATTTTTTTCCCCGCAGTGAGTGGTGTCTGCGTGGAATGCGCTGCCCGGGATCGTGGTGGAGGCAAATACGATAGAGGCATTTAAAAGGCTCTTAGACAGGCCCATGAATATCTAGGGAGTGGAGGGATATGGACCAGGTGCATTCAGAAGGGATTAGGTATCATTAGCTTAATTAGTTCAGCACAACATTGTGGGCTGAAGGGCCTGTTCCTGTGCTGTACTGTTCTATGTTCTATCTTTATGGGCTTGAGGATGCTTCAGCCTGACTGGTTGAATAGCCACTCTGATTTAGACCTACACACATGCTGTAGAAAACAGTCCAGTGAACCTGCTCATAAATGCAGGAACAAAAACTATCCCTGAGCAGCTGTCACCACAGTGAGAGTAAAGCACTGGCTGTTCACTAATGACTGAAAAATCCAAGCCAAGATTTGTTTTAGTAATTGTGTACATATAGCCATGATATCCTGTCAGGTCCAAGCAGAAACTTATGTGCTGCACATCTGTAATTTCATAAGTTTTCTGCCTGTAAGCACTATACCAGAGCTAGAGTAACATATGCCCTTGACCAACTGGAGTCTGTAAGTAAGGTAACAGACACATTTTGGTCCTACTTGCATGCAAACACACTCTGCTCAGGAATAGGCCATTGGCAATAAAATCCATGACTTCAAGCAGTATTCAGCTGTGACTCAAGATAAGTGTGTCTTCTTTTAAATAAGGTTACCTTTTACAAAAAGTGAAGACTTTAATGTGATGTGTAAGAAACCTGTGCCATTCTTTGATTCCTTTTGATTGTTTAGAAATAGAGTATAAAAGTCACAATTGCAAACTAAATAAATATTCTGGCTGGGCTAGGTTTATATTCCTTTATAATCTGACATGAGATCATTAACTGAGGTCACTGCAGCATGGATCATTAAGAGTGAAGTCTGTTTTGAGAAACAATGGGGCTAGATTTCCTCTTTCTTTGAAAAAAAATCAAATACTTTCTTTTTTTAGCTTAATTTACAACCTGATAATAAAATCATGGGAACCTGCATTTTTAAAACTTGCTCTTCCTGAAAATGTGGTTTTATTAGCCACAATGAAAAATGAACAATGATCCTTTCATACTTGTACCTGTGATAAAGGTCCTTTAATGCTTCTAAAGCTACTAATGAGCTACATGACTGATATAACTGTTCAAAACGTTGTGAATACAACAGTGAAGGATGCAGTATTTATGGATAATGTTCAATGGTATTGTGAAAGTCCCCTAAGTGATCGGGTCTTGTAGGTGCTGATAACCCTCTCAACAAATCATTGCATGCACTTTTCTGAATTGCTTAAAGAAAGAAACAAGAACAGCAAACTGTCAGTGAAAGAACAAAGTTAGCATCTAATATGAGGTCAAGAATAGGTTGTGCAACTTAACAGAGTGCAGATAAGGTATAACCATTACTTTAAAGTAAAAGTATGAGATATGGAGATAAGGCATGGTTATAAAAGTATCCTAACAATCTTCAAAGCTTTTGATTCAAAAATTGTTCCTTTAGGTAGGAAAATATCTTATGTCTCTGTGCCATTTGAGAATGGAGGAAATCAGGAAATTATAGTCCAGTTATCTTAAAGCAAAATTACTGGGAAATAACTAGAGTCTATCATTGAGATAGAATGGGTAAACACCCAGACATGTTTCAATTGATCAGATAAAGCCAGCATCAATAACATTCCTAATTCTATCATTCCTACCAAAAGCTTTGTGAAAGCCTAACTCATTTTCAGGACTTTCATTTCCCTCCCACACAATTTCATCCACCATAATTTGGTATATTTTTTCATTCTTCAACATCCTGCGCCATTTCCTGCATTTAGACTGTTGACAGTTCTTCTACAAATTAACGTTGTTCTTTCACCTTCCAGTGACATCTGCTCATCAGTTTTGGAGGAGTGGGCATCCGCAGCTCAATTCTGGACATAACTGAGTAACTCATTCCACCAAACATGACACTACTCTTTTTTTAAATTCTTATTCAACTTTCTTTCCAAAATTTTCGAAACCTTTATAATCCATCTGTAATTTTCTTCCCCTGTGAAAATGTTCAACATACTGTGTGTTACACAGTATCCGTCAGATTAAAGCGAGACATGAAGGCAGATTTCTTTTGTATAAGATGTGCTATGTGAGCCTCCCTGTAGGCGAGATCTGTGCCATCATTAGGTCATAACTAAACTGTCAAAATGCGGTACTGAAAGCAGATGTCTGAATGTAAAATTTTAGTTATTTTTATTATGTGTGCTGAAAAAAGATCCAGGCCTTACATTTTCCCCTGACGCACAGGCACCAATTGATGGTTTGTATCAGTCACAACATCCCATGAATTTTCTCCCATGACAGCATTTATAATGCTTATGCGATTTGGTCCATTTAATTGGAAA
>JARFYF010000104.1:87217410-87228140 GCA_030265395.1 Rhina ancylostomus | reverse complement strand
ACGGCTCAAAGTGGAGAAGGAGCATTTGGGATGGTATTGAAAACTTTGAGTCCATCCATCATGGTACACAGAAGCACCACGTAAGTGGCAGATGGAATGTACAAACTACCCATCCCCTACTCTGTCAAGCACCTTCTGCTTCTCTGTGGAAGAATCTACAGCTCATTCATTAGCCTAATTAGCCACCTCAGAACCCAAATGGAAACAACTCAGCCTCATTTACATTACACACTAGTTATTCTCTGATGTTTTCCAGCAATTTGAAGAGCATGAATTTTGACTATCCATCTTAATATGATAAATGATATTGAGCTAACATGGAGAAGTGTTTCATAAATGTTATAACCAGCACTGTCCTGCTGCTGTCCTGCCCTGATTTCTCAGCTCTAATCAACAGCTTATCACAGAATATTTCTGAGGGGAGGCCAGACTGACAATTCAAACCACTTCTGGTTTAATGCTGGTTTGGTGACTTCATTCATTGCAGTAATGAGGAATGACTAAGAGGGAGAGTGATGTATTTTGAATAATTTACTTTTTTTGAACTAATTTAGTCTGCAATGACTTATTAACAAAAGTAATTGTAATTGTTTTCCAGCACTTTATATATTTTTATTTTAAAAAAGCATTTATAATTTTTAACATTTTTATTAGAATGATTATTGAGATCTTTAGATTGCTTTTGGATATTTGTGAATATGAGTGCTATTCACCTGCATTCAAGTCTTTTGACAGTGTTGATAGCCAATAAACCTGGGAACATTGTGCAACCAGCTGTCACTGCACTTCTTGAGGGAGGGCTGACCACTTTAGGCTGGAAGACCATGTGCTGGGCCTTAGCTATTGAGAACCAGCTCTGACAACCAAGTTACTGCACCTGATAAGTGGTGTTCAGGGAACAGCAAGTGCTTGAAGCTTACTCTCATTGAGGTGAGCTGGATAGAAAAGTCCTACAGGCTGAATTTTGCCCATGGGCCTTATGTTGTGCATCAGTTATGACATGGTCAGTGTTGTCCAATTAGGCTGAAGGAAACCTTATATTGTTAGATTTTTTCCAGCACTCACACAAAGGAGAATTTTAATCATCTATTTCGCAAAGTGTTGTATTTTCCATGTACTAAATCAAGGTCACATCAGGGGTGTGTCTATTTTATGTAATTTATCAAAAATTTGCAAACACATAAATAAATTGGAAAATCATATGCACTGTGAGAATCTAATAAATTACCTGATCAGAGTCAAGAGGTAGTTGACAAAGGCAGACAAGTGACATGACTTGTTATTATTGCATTATTCCGTGTTATTTTCTGGCTGCCTCTGCCCCTCTGCTGCTTTGCTCCCTGCTTCCTTTCCCCTTTCTATTTAATAGTGCCGGCACATGCACGGGACCTTTGTGATTTGTGAGATCAATAACAGTCACACTCCACAAACTATAAATCACATCACATTCATATGTAAAATAATTGAATCCACTTGCCTCCTGAACCTTTTCTGCTTTGCATATCGCTTCTGCTACCTTTATGGCATTACAGCATAAGGACATAGTGATGTACGTTTTTCTTTTGTACAGATAAGATTAGTTATGTGTGATCGTGATTGTGATTGTGGGGAGCTGTTCTTTCTTTGCCTCCCCAACCTCTTTACAGTCCTTTAATACAGCTGCTGCTTTTCTTCCACTTCTTTGTCGCAGCTGACCTCTGCTGTCTTAAACCATTACACTTTCATGGCTAATGTCATCTTCAAAATATTTTCACCTTTCCACTTGCATTGTTGCATCCAGTGCACTAGATCCGGCAGGCCAGATTGTGATCTTAATCTGGGCACTTGAGGATTTAAACCAAGGGTCCCGATTGTGCTTGGGATGTGAGATGGTGATTGGGTGTGAGGGAACCAGATGGTGGTTGGGGGACCAATAAGGTGAGGTGAGGTGAGGTGTCCAGTGAGGGTTAGGTTCTCATAGATATCAGGTTTCTGATGCTGAATAGCTGTCCAATGGATAACAGATGGTGGTTCAGCAGCTGATCATGATTGGGTGCCTAATGTTGGTCAGTCTTTGGACATCTGATGGTGGTTCAACATCCAATAATAGTTTGGCATCTGAAAAGGGTTAGGCATGCTGCGGTAGTTTTTCATTTGATGGTGATTAGGCATCTAAAGGAAGTGAGGTATCACACCTAATTGTGGTCAGGCATCCAAAGGTGATCTGGCATCCGATGGGCATTTAGTCTTGGTTGGGCAATTGATCATTAGGCTTCTGATGGTGCTTGGGTATCTTGTGGTAAGTGGTCCTACTCTTAAGCACCTGATGGTGGGAGGGCCTTCAATCAATGTTAGATAGTGAATGCTGGTTATGGATCAAGTGTGATTGGGTATATTTTCATTGTTAGGTATTTAATGATTAGGTTGGTCAAATGGTGGCAATAGAGATTTGATTGTGATTGGACATCCGATGGTGTTTGGGCCTCCATTGTAATTGGGTTTCAAATGATCCTCGGTAATCCTGAAGTGGCTGAACATCCAATGGTGGTTTAGTGTCCAGTTTTGGTGTTTGATGGTGAATTGACGTCCGATAGGTGTTAGGCATCCACTGGTGGTTGTGTGTTCAGTGGTGGTTAAGTATCTGAAATGGCTCTTGGATGTCACCAAATCTCAAAATGGTTACAGTGTTCAAGAAGGCTACTTGTTCATTGCATCCATGTGAACTGTAAGTAAGAGCAATCAGCTTATACTACTCCACTGCCTCTCCTCATAGTCCTGCACATATTTTTTCAGAAACATATTCAGCTCCCTTTTTAATGCTACAAATGATTCTGCCTTCATTATTGTTGGCTGCAAAAAAAAAGTTCATTATTCAGTGATTCTTCATTTGAAGTTGAGAGACTACAGCACCCTTAATCTAACAGCTGGCAATAGGATAGCCTTTCGTTTCTCTCTACCCTTCTATGCTATAAGCTGAAGTCCATGTTTACTCATGATTGTCCTGGAAATCAATCTGCTCATGATTCAATGAGGTGTGACTATATTTGATATTTCAAGACTACACTTTATTCATAGGTAGTAATTAGACTCAGTACATATCTTTCTCTATGGGTCTTGTGCCATCGATTCAATATCTTTTCTAACGATGTGTCACCCATGAAACATTTGAAGGGCTGTTATACAGGATCCAATTCCCCAGAGAACAGTGCCAGAAAGACCTTAAGGTGCAGTCCTTCCCTACAAAGCCTTTGCTGTGCTACATCAAGCCTCAGTGCTTCCCTCAGCACATACTTCTGCACCTTGGAGTCTGCCAGTTGGCGGCATTTGCTTGCAGACATCTCTTCGCACTGGGAGACTGAGAGGTTTAGGCAGACCAAAGTATGTCTTTCATTGAATTGGTGATCTTCCAGCACCAATTGACCAGATCACTCATCTCCATGACTTCTCTGTCTTTGTGGCTGAGATAACCTACTTTTAAGGTAGAACTCTTCTTGCCCAGAAACTCTTCTTGTCCAATCACAATCAAATCTCAATTGCTGCTTCCCCTTGATCGAACACTAAGTTGTCACTCCCGTAGCCCTTTACCCCAGCTTCCTGAGTAAACACTCTGCCCTTCTCCTGTTTGGCATTTGTGTCAGCTGTTTGTTACAATCTTAGCGCTGTTCCAAGTCACAATTTAATTACATTCAGGTGGCCAACACAATTTCAGTAATTATAATGAGGTCACTTCCCTTCAAGAGGGTCAGAAGTGGGAAAAGAGTTTCAAAGAAATTACACTTTCACAATGTGGTCACTTTGCAGGTGGGGAGAAGTACAAATTAAGACTTCCCAATACCAGCTGCCTGATCAATGAAGCTAGCTAACTACATATTAGCAAGAAATGCCATGTGTAAACAACTCCTTCAGAACACGTTATAAAAGTTTTAACTAGCTCAATCATTTCCGATTATTTGCATTTCGAAAGGTTCTGGGACAAGGTTCTATTTTATGACAGCATCGTGAATAGGGAACCCAAAGACCACAGAGGTCGGAGAAGGGATGACATGGTTAATTAGGCAAATCTCTCTCTCCCTCACTCCCTTTCACTTTGTCCTCACAGCTTGTACCCTCACAGAGCCTTGAAGTATATCTAGACAGCACTTAAACCATCTCCACTTTTGAGCTCTCATATTGTTCAGTTACATTTTTGGCTTGCCATGCTTTGATTCCAATTTATGTTGCCAGATTTGTTCTCATCCCATTGAAACTGGCTCTTCTCCTATGGGCCAATTTTATGTTGATGTGGTCTATATGCTTTTCCACAGCTATTCTAAATCTGATGATATTTTGATTGCTGTTTCCTGGATGTTTCCCTGCTGATACATACTCCACTTGGCCTGGCTCATTTCCCAGAACTAAGTCCAGCAGTACCACCATTCTTGTTAGTCTGGAAATACACTGATCACAGAAGATATGCTGAATGACCTTTGTCATTACAAGTAAGGTAAGAAATTCCTCCTGCTCTTTTCTCTTATGTTATTTATTATCTTGGTCTACATATTAAAATCACCCATTTTCACTACTTTTATTCATTCCTGCAAATTCCCTGCATTTTTTTCTTTAGCAGCCTTTCCACTGGTTGACATCCAATAGCATATTCCCAGTAATATCATTGTAACTCTTTTTTCTTAATTCTCTTTGATCAGACCAGGACATCCTTTCTCTTCAGCTCTGCAATATTCTCCTTAATAATGACACTCTCCCTCCTTTTTAAGCCTTATCTATTCATATATCCTAGAAATCTGAGAAACCATTTCTGGCCTTCATTTTAACTAGGTATGTATGAATATTACTGCTTCATAATCACATGTAGATAATTATTTCTGCAGCTCACCAACTTTGTTTAATATGCTTCTTGTATCTACACAGTGCACAATGGATCATAGTTAACCTTCTTATGGATGGTGGTTAGCTATCTGATATTCGTTGGCCTTATGATAGTGATTGGGGGTTGGATAGTGCTCTGAGATGGTCCTTTGGTTCCTGGTGATGGTCTTCCAATGATATTGGGTGACTAATGGCCTTGGGGTTGATATCTGATAGTGATTGGCTGTTTGATGGTACTTTGACATCCAGTGGTGGTTAGGTATCTGTGGCAGTTAGGCCTCTAATAGCTGTCAGACATTGGGTGATCTACCAGACAACATGTTATACTAACACTTTAGGCAGATAAACATGTTACTGGCATTTTAATTTTGGCATGTCAACTATTATTTAGGAAACATTGCTAGACACTTGATGGTGTGCAAAACATATAAAAAACATTGAAATGGAATGTGTCCAATATTCCATAGAGAACCAATGCATTATGGATTTCGCTGCCTGTGTATTGATTTGCTTTGGATCTGGCCCTTGGGGGTTTTTGCCAGCTGGTGCGTCTACCGCAGCTGCTGTCACCTTTAGTTTAATAGGGAGGTTTAGGAAAGTTTGTTGTTTAGACTTCTTCAATTTGTTGCATGTGTTTTTTTAAATTAATTAACAGCAGCTTATGTCTTTTTAAATGAATGTATTAACTTGAAATATTTTCCTTTTAATTTTTATACCTATTTAGTGTTTAGTGTTCTATCTCCAACTATTTCTGGTCCACGGTCCGGAGTTGCCCTTTGCTTCTGTGGTCTTGTTACTTCTCATGGAGCATGTTTTTTTGGACATGATAACCACTTTATTTTCAATGGACAGGACAATTGTCTTCACAACAAGTCAGTAGGTGGGTTTGCTGGTTGGAAATACCTTTTGCATATCTGTAGGAAAAACTCTCTTGATATCTCAATTTAACTATCATTGGCAAAGTCAGCTGGGTTCTTTCTCATTGACAATTTGTATTCATGGTTGCACTAGGTGTAAATGAGGTACGACACCACAAATGGAGGAACAACACGGAAAACATGTACCCTGAATCACCTCCATGTATTGGGGATGCCTTCGGTTAAATAGTTCACAAATGGTCTCTGCTCAAAGGAAGAGATAGTGTAGGTGATGATGTGTCACACCCTGGTCAAATATCTAAAGAGGCAACCCCTTCTGTATCAATCAAATCCAAAGTTCTTCTTGTCTCCTTGATTCCAACCTTAATGGTGGAGCCTCAGCAGAACAAATGGCTCATGGAACAAATGAAGCAGTGATACAGACAGGGCCTTAGGAGGTGCCTACCCACTAAAGGTTGGTTCCACCATGGGGTTAGTGTGGACCATCACTTCAAGATAGGGATGGGTTGAGTTTGATCCAGCTTTATACGCGGGGCATAGGTAAGATGGACAGTGAGAAACATTTCCAAATAATGAAGATGTCTAAAACAAGAGGGCTGGGTTTAAGGTGAGGTTTATTTTTCTCCAATGGCTTGGGACATAATGCTGCTGTTACCATTTGAGGCTTTCAGAAGATCTTCAATAACAAGTTAAGCTGAGGGTGTGAATGTTCATCCCACCATTGGACAGTCTGTACCTGAGAGAGAAAACATTGGTTTCAAAGCTCTGATGTAGCATATGTGACTAGAATGTTAAGTGACCCTCTTACTTCTTTCTAGTAGCTGATATATTGGCTTGCGTGTTTTAGATTTTCAAATTTTATTTCAATTTTTAAAATTTGGATCTTTTACTTTTAGTTCTGTAGACTCTTAAATTAATTTACTGAAGTCTCTGGTGAATTTCCTGCTGTCTGAGAAGATCTTTCAAATAGCAAGAGTGCAACAACTATTGCAAAAGCTATTTTACTCCATACACTTTTTATGAAATGCTGGAATCTTTAAATATTGTAGTGTAAGTACTGTCTCTTCTATGTTTCCTTTATCAATTCCATTTCTGAAATTAAATGAATCTTTCATTGTAGAATGCACTGCGCAACTGTCACAAATAATTTCATGATTTCATACCAAACAAATGCAGGACCATGCATCACCGCACATAGATATATCAGAAGACTGCTGTTTGAGAGAAAAATATACATACTTCTTCAAATACAGCATCTGTACATCCTTCTGTTATGCCAAGTTGAATTATATGTTCTAGTTCATTAAAGACACTGACACCTAATGCTGTGAGACAGCTGGAGTCTTTGTTCGCCTCTTTCGCAAAGCAGCTGAGTCTGCTGCTAGCTTATGCGCTTTTAAAACATATATCTGTATTTACCAGGGTTTTATTCGCACACAAGATATTGTATCCATCACAAATTAATCAAATGGAATATGTCCTATACAGAACTGGAGCACATGTGCTGCCCCAGTGTGATGTGTACTCATGGCAGAAAGGAAGATTGGGTTGGCAGAGGCTTCTTCTGAACCTGCCTTGACTCTTGACCTTGCAACATGTGCCGTTGTATTGATGCCAACAAAGATACATCTTTATGTTTGAGTTCTTTCTCTCTTCACCTTACTTTGAGTGATAAATGAGTAAATAGGCTGCTGGCCTCAGATTCTCCAGTGGGAAGAGCTGAAAATAAGCCAGTTTGGGCCACTGAGGCATACTGGTAAGAAAGTAGCTGACACAATCACTATACATGGTTTAAATTGGCAATGTTAATGATACAACGATATAGTTAGAAATATAATAATTTTAACTGTGCTAATGGGTCAGATAATGAAAGAAACTATATTCTTGAAATGCACCTGAACAGTTATGACATAGGCTTCAAGAATCTGAAAGATTGCAATCCTGACTTTGTATCACAGTTACTGTGAGTATTGTGAACAGTGATCTCACTAGAGATGGAACCAATCATTCCGTCACATGACTTTAAATTTTAACCAGAAAATATCTGAGGCTTTATTAAGATGCTCTTACACAGAGTTTCTTTAATTGACAGTGTGGATTTAATATTTTTAAAAAAATATTGAATTTCCTGAAAAATAATATTTCTTTTAAATCATTATATAAGGATTGCTACTGAGTACAATGCTGGTCAGCTCTCTCATAATTCATATTTAGGTTTTCTTCCAGCATTTGTTCCCATGAAATTAATTGGGGAAAATTTCAATTTTTCATTGACTCCCTGACTTAGTGAAGTGATACCTTTCAGAGTCTGACCTAAATGCAACTCCGGACCACCGATGTGGTTGACTCATAACTGTCTCCTTGTTTCAGTGGGAATTAGGAATGGACAATAAAAGCTCCCATTGTCTGTGATGTCTACTTCCTGAGAATGAACATAATTTAGTGATGTAATACACTGTTGCTTAGGCGTCAACTGTTCCAGTGCTGAACTGTGCCCACCGACAACTCAATATCAGGAAATTGTACATTCCCAATTTATGTTTCAGGCCATTAGTTTTAGTAGCTAGAAAATCATGGGCTGTGACTGCATATCTTGAAATGCACATCTCATGGGCATAATCCTTTGCTGGGCACTTGTAGTAAAGAGTTCATCAGTTGTATTCAGGGGCAAAAAATACTTTTCACATTCTTAACAGCACAAATTATTTATGCACGTGAGGCATTTATCACAACCTGAATAGCCTGCAGGCAATGAAGTACTTTTGAAGATGTAACACCATTGTAAGATCAGGGAACTTGGCGGGCCTTTCTGCACGCAGAAAACTTCCGCAAACAATGAAATAAACTACTAAATAATCTACTTTGGTGATGTGCAGTTGGGAGATAAATATTGATCAGGGAGGCAAAGCCCTTGCTCGATTTTTACATCGACTTCAGCTGGCAGGGGAGATGGTTTAATGTCTCATTCAAAAGATGTATTTAAACGGAATACATTGGAGCTCTGTAGTTTCAAGGAGTTCACAGAATTCTGGATATATTTCATATTAATGACATATTCTACTCTAACCTCTCCATGATTAGGTTCCAAAAACAGATGTGAACATTCAAGTAACAGTGGATAAATTGACAACATGGGTATAATTTCCCTTGGGGCATGGAGGCCTTTTCTGACCTTCTGTTCTGGCATTGATGGAAGCTGGACTCACATCTGGGCAAAATGGAATAAGTGACATTGTTTGCTTTTCTGTAGGGTTTGTGTTGATCTTCCATTGAAGTTAAGGCAGGGGATTGAGAGAAAGCTTCCTTCACAGCATGGAATGTGTGATTATTTAGACAGAGAACAAGAAGAATCAAAAACCTATATCCTCAATAACCAGAGTACAATCTACCTATATTCAATAATGCAGATGTAAGTAGGTTGAGAATGCAGATTGGTGAGACTTCAGCAAAATATGGGTTGATAAATAGGATATTTAAAGCCCTTCCTATCATGGTATAGACCTTTGTGGGAATAAAAATTTTGGTGAACTAACTCTGTTGTGAGTCTTTTAAGATCACAGCTCCATATTTACTGTGGCATATTCTATGTTGGAGAATTGTCTTGGAAGCAAACACTGTATTGTTTGTCATCTTTTACACTCAATAATGTCAACAGTTTTATGCAATGAGGATTGATTAACTAGTAATCATACTGTAACATCTGCAATGAAGTTCCCATTCTTTTTATGTACAATAGATCATTTCCAATATGCTCTCATAGCTGGAGTGATAAGATATTTATTTATTAGTCACATGTATATCAAAATACACAGTGAAATGCATCATTTTGCATTACTGAGAACATGCTGGGGGCAGCCCGCAAGTGTTGCCACTCTTTCAGCGCCAACACAGCATGCCCAAACCTCCTAACCTGTACGTCTTTGGAATATGGGAGGAAACTGGAGCACCCAGAGGAAACCCATGAGACACGGGAAGAATGTACAAACTCCTTACAGACAGCGGTGGGAATTGAACCCGGGTCGCTGGCACTGTAATAGCATTATTCTAACCACTACACTACCGTGCCACCCATTAAACTTTAGACAACAGGCTCCAAGGTATGGTTGAGATTAGATGTTGTTAAGTTGGAAAAAATTATAAACAATCATGACAAAGATATTAAAAAGGATCAATAACTGTGCACTGTTCTATGTCTTTACACATCATGAGAAGTCCTCTATAGAAATATTAAGTTGGCATTCATGATACATGTAGTTATGACATTGTGAATTATCTATTCTCTCATGTTGTTCCTTTTTATCGGGATTAAGTTGTACTTGGTATTTTATACAGAAAGCTCCAAATCTGGACCAGAGCTGAATTCCAGAGATGAGGTTAGAGTGACCGCTTTTACATTCAAAACAAAATTTAACTGAATGTGATATCAGGCAGCCTTGATAAAACTGAAATCATTGGGCATCAAAGGGAAATATCTCCAAAAGTTGGACTTATAGGTAACAAGTAACTTCTGTGGCGACGAAGTGGCAGGCAATGATAATCTCCAACAAAAGATTGTCTGAGTATCTACCCTTGGGAGTCACTGGCATTACTTTCATAGAGTGCTCAATCATCACCATCTTGGGGATTAACATTGACTAGAAACTCAAATGGAGACACAAAACTGAGTCCAGATAGAACATACATAGAACATAGAACACTACAGCGCAGTACAGGCCCTTTAGCCTACATTTTATCCTTCTCTAAGATCTATATAACCCTTCTATCATTCATTTGTCTATCTAAGACTCTCTTAAATGTCCCTAATGTATCTGCCCCAACAACCTCTGCCAGCAGTGCGTTTCATGCACCCACCGCTCTCTGTGTAAAAAGCTTACCCCTGACATCCCCCTTATACCTTCCTCCAATCACCTTAATTTATGTCCCCTCATGTTAGCCATTGTCGCACTGGGAAAAAGTCTCTGACTGTCCACTTGATCTATGCCTCTTATAATCTTGTACACCTCTCAT
>JARFYF010000104.1:87203498-87215656 GCA_030265395.1 Rhina ancylostomus | reverse complement strand
TGATGCTGGGGAGGAATGGCGGGCTGGCAATAGGATTGACAGGAAGGGATTGTGTTGGATGTGTTGTGTTCATGTCAATCTGTTTTACAAAGCCTGCTGATTAGTGACAGTCCTATGTCCGCGGCAGTCTGCTGGTACTGGGAGGTCTCAGATTAGAGACGGAGACGCAGACCAGCAGGTGCTGGAATCTGGAACGACAAACCGCTGGTTGAACTCAGTGGGTTGAGCAGCATCTGTGGAGGGAAAGGAAATGTCGACGTTTTGGGACCCTCTAGACTCGAAACATTGACATTCTTCCCCTCCCAAACAGATGCTACTTGACTCGCTGAAATTAAAGGTGGTCTGTCTAATAGTGTTAGTCTTCTGGTGCCAAAGTCTAATCCTTTGACCTAATCCCTGCTAGACACTGGATATAGTTGCTTGATTTTGACTTGTTATAGATTGGGCCACTTCTTAGAACTTAAAAAATTTAACACTTGCATCATTTATTAGGGTTATTGCACTAAATAGGAGTCAATAGGAGTTATGGGAGGTGGTGGAAGAGTAAGGAAGAATGTTTGAGAATGGGATGTGACATAGTAAAGTGATAGCATCAGAGGAAAGGATTTCAAACTGTGACAGTAGATGATGTGCAGATGAAACTGGTAAAGTCTGTGATTATGTACTATAGACTGCAGCCAGAGGCTTATACATTTAAGGATTGATCATAGGGCTGAAAATTGTTGCAGATGTTTTGTGACAACTGTGGAGGAAAAAAGCAAATGAGAA
The DNA here is from genome assembly GCA_030265395.1 of Rhina ancylostomus. Lineage (NCBI taxonomy): Eukaryota > Metazoa > Chordata > Chondrichthyes > Rhinopristiformes > Rhinidae > Rhina > Rhina ancylostomus. Next base: position 87,214,888 of record JARFYF010000104.1, on the reverse strand, counting down.
ACAGGTGGAGATCAGGAGTAGGACTTTGTGTAGGTCAGTAACAGTGATGTTGGAGTATATGTTAATTGAAGCTTGAAGGTAAAGGTACAAATGAGTATCTTCTATCTCCATTAACAAATTGCATAGGAGGGTGGGAAAGGATTTGTGAGGCATGAGGGGTGGGGTTTTATGAATGGTCTGATATCATTCACAGAAATAAAGGAAGTGCATCACCCTTAGAAACATGTACCTGTCGAACATAGAACAGTACAGCACAGTACAGGCCCTTTGGCCCACAGTGTTGTGTTGACATTTTATCCTGCTCTAAGATCTCTCTAACCCTTCTCTCCCGCATGGTGTGAAATTGATTTGGCTGAAGGATATCTTAGTGTCCAGTTAGTGAAACAATATGTCTGAAATAAAAACAGAAGATTCAGGAAGTACTCTGAAAACTAGATAGCCTCTGTGGAGAGAGATACAGAGTTAACATTTCATATCAATGAATTTTCATCAGAGACCTGCTGAGTATTTCCAGCATTTTCCATTTTTTAATTTCAGATTTCCAGCATCTGCAGTTTTTGCTTTACAAGCCAACACCTTTGCTCGGTTTCCTTGGGGAAGTTACACATCTTCTGGATAACAATGAAGCAATGTGTGTTATTCCACTGTGTTTAAAAGAGGCAGTTAGCTCTAAGCAACAAGATACATGCACTGAGTGAGACCAATGTGTGAATGTGAAATGGACGGGAAAGAATGAACTAATTTCCAGTTTGTGTTGTAATAAATTGGAAATCACTTGCCAATGGAGTCCCAAAGCCAAATGTCAAATGATGGAATAGGATCCAAGGACGGGATATGAGTCTAATTCCTGTGTTTAAAGGATTAAATCATAAATCATTCTTTCCCTTTACACTTGAGAGGAGGATGAAAGGGAACTTGTGATTTCAAGATTTTCCACAGTTCTGGGAAACAGATACTGGAAAACTTTTAAATGTGCACTAGATTGGGGAGCTAGGTAACATGGTTTGTAACTAAATTTCAAAACGAAACAAGAGATTTAGTTAGTTTCTTTTTTGGTAAAGCATGTCAGGGATATAGGATGGATTATCAATAGGCATGGTGGAATTTAAACCCAGAGCAGGTTTCAGAAAGAAATTTCCACAGGCTCCTATTAGGGCATAGATCTTAGACCACTAACTTTGGAGTCAGAGCTGGGCAACTTAAAGGTAGTTTGGAAGGAAAGGCAAGGTCCACTAATGAACTTTTCTCACCAAGCCTTACCATGTAATTTTAAAATAACTACACAGAGTTAACACTTTAGCACTGCAATCATTATGGCACAGGATTAATTTAGCAGCAAGTTTAATATATGTGGGGTTTCTAATACTTTCCTTACTGCATACATTGCTGCATTTTGCACTAGTTTTACACGTGAAATCAGATTTGAATACAATCTATAATTGTCCCACTATTTGAATGTATGCCACATGCAATGCATAATATCAGTTGGCTAAGATTTGGGTTTGTATCCAGGCTCTTTACAAGTGCATACCACAATACATTATTTGGGTTCCATTCAGTGAGATAATTATCTCTGATTACACAGTAAAGCACTTTATTATATCTGCGGTATTGGTAATCTTACTGCACTGATGGAAGCAATTTACATCAAGGAAAACAAAAAAAAAAGTAATCAAAGGTGCATAGAGTTTTAATTTGTGACACTAACTTCCTATTATATATTTTTGACATTGCTCGCCATTTGAAATTGTCGCTATTACTTTGTTTTCTATCTTTTTTGAACTGCAGTCTGGTTTCAAAACTCATAAACTGCTATTGTTTAACAAAAAGAAACAGATAAGCTTAGTAATTTCTCCCATTAGATTAGAAATATGTTCCCTCACTTTTATTTTTAAGATATATATTTCTTTTACTATATTCTCGAACAGTTTTAACCATCAGCCCATCTTTGGACATGGGAGTGACACTGATGGGCTTTGGGAAATGGAAAAGGTCATTGACATATCCTTTCTCAATTGATCATACCTCACCTAAGCAGCCTATTGCCATACCTCTTAATCCATTCTCCTGGCAGAAGTGAAATAAATGGATGAAACTATGGCATGAAAAATTGCAGGAAATGTACCTATAGTTTCCCAATCAGTTGCCTTTCATACACAAGGCCCTGCCAACAATGCAGAAAGCCTTATTCTTTGCCTTCAAGTACTAGCTTGTTGTCTGATACAATGTTTTAATTTTGATTTTCACAATGATATGTCTGTGGTAAAAAAGTAGATATTTTTATACTGAAATAGTTCATGAAAAGCAAATTGCAAGATTACATGGACGGAGATCCTCTAAAAATGATTGGTCTTAAAAGATAATAGATGCTTATCTTGCCTAGTTACAAATATCTCCTTAACATTATTGATCAAAAGGACCAAAACCCACTCCATTCTAGCAGAGCAAAGGCAGTTCAACGTTACAGATGTCTATCATGTGCAGAAAGTAACGGTTTAACAGAAACTTAACCTACCGATAAATTTTCCCTTACTTCCTTAAAAAAAAGGCATTGTTTTCTTTTCCCAGTTCCATATTCTGAGAGGAAAAGAATCTGATTATCCTCCCACACATCAGCCAATTTTCATGGTACTGAATCAATCTCTCTGTCCTGACCTAAATCTTATCACTGTCTGCAATTCAAGACCCAAGATTTCAAACAGTTTAAACCTCTACAGTGCACTAATACAATAAGTGAACAGGTAATTGTTTAAATGTTAAAGCAGTCCTGAAAATTCTTTCAGGAATCTGGTTTCATTGCAAGTTCGTGACTAAACTCTTGATGCTGTGTTTACACGTTGGTCTTAGGGGGGCAGCAAAGACCTATCATTGCAGCTATAAAATTCAGCTTCATAAAGTACAAACAATATTTTTTCTAACAGTCCACTATATTCATAATCTTGAAATGTATCAAAATATATTTCTATTTATATCGTTACCCTTGTGTATTTGAAATCACTCCATATTTTTCACCTGGGAACTCCTAAGTATGAATTACTGAGTCATCTGCTTATGTAATCTTGTTTGCTTTGGTTGCTGATTTGCATTAGTATACAAACAGATAATTTATAGCATGCCATGTAGTAACGGTACCTGTATAATTAGAGGAAGGAACTTTTGATAGAACCTAGGATTTGCAGATGAATCAGTGTTTCAAATCCAGCTCTGATAAAGAATCAACACTTGAAACATTTTGAAATGTTAGCTTGTCTGTTCTCTACTTTTAACTGCGTGTTCTGATTTTTTAACTGCTGAGGAAGGAAAAGGACAGAGCTATTGAAACCTAACATGGCAGGGGTGGAGGAAGGGCAGGGTATGTATGCAGAATCTGGAAGGTGGGGTGAGTAAGGATTGCTGGCAGATGAGAGGGAGAGCCAAATTAATCTAACACATGGAAAATGGCAAGATCCAAAAAGATATGTTTTTGCTTGAAGCAATATAATCATGGAACCACATTAGCTTGATGGGGAATTAAAAAGAACTTGATGGGGATTAGCAGATAAACCTCCTGGGAAGGAGTAATTAAACATGACAGGGAATAAAGGAAGATTCAGGATCTGATGGGTGGGATATATTGGCAAAACAAGATGGGAGAGTAAAGCGATTGGAAGACCGTTCAGGGAGATAGAAGTAGGATCAGGAAAGGAGGAATCATCAGGACTGAATGTACAAATTCTGTCATCAGATGATTGAGTGTCAGTTTTTGGAAGGTGTGGAAAAGTCTACTGCTTTGTTTCTTTGTGAGTGCAAGCAGCACAAAGATAGGTAAAGAAAATAAAGAATTCTTGTTTTGATGTTCTTCTTGCAAAAGCACAAGTGAGTGATATAGCTAACTTTTTCTCAATTTGATAAAAAGAAAGAAAATAAACAATTGGAAATGTGCACAAAGATTTTTAAGTACATTACAATAATTAACTTGTGGAAGCTTACAGGGTAACAGCAATTAACTTTAACATTTAAATGAATATTTTCTGGACTATTTCACTTCTAAAATAGTTAGGTATATTTCTAACTAAAACTGAAGATTGCACCTATATAGGATCAACATAGGGGATCTCTGTAATGTGGAATTGAACTAAATGTACCTATCTGAAGACTGCGTGATAATTTATGTAGAAATTTTATTGTGAGTATCTGAAGATTTCAGATTAGACCCATTATTTGTGGTTTAATAGATAGCAAGTACATTGGTTAAGATAGGCACACAGTGAAACCACAGATGCAAATAAAATCAAAGGTAAACTTTTTAATAAGCTCTTAAAATGGTGTGACTACAGTGCAGTCTGATTAGCTCTCACTAGTACTCCACTGGACAATCTCATGGAATTTTCCAAGGTCGACCACATTAACTATTCATAGCAACCTCCTGGTTGGCTTTGGCCTTGCTCTCGGAGCTTGCTGTCAATCTGGGAAAGGAAGTAGCACATAATCTTTAAAGGCTGCAGCTATAATTTAAATAACCTCTTCATTGTGACTGGACAGAAGAGAGACCACAGTGGACAATGAAGCAACAGCTTTTTGCTTTTTAATGAGCATGGAGGAATGAATCGGAAAATCCCTCTACATTAGTTGAGAAAGGGCAGGCACAGTAGTGCTGTGGTTAGCGTAACGCTATTACAGCACCTGCCGGCTTCAATTCCGGCCACTGTCTGTAAGGGATTTGTACAATCTCCCCGTGTCTGTGTGGGTTTCCTTTGGGTGCTCCGTTCCAAAAGACGTACGGGTCAGGAAGTTGTGGGCATGCTATATTGGCGGCGGAAGTGTGGCGACACTTGCGGGCTGCCCCCAGAACACTCTACGCAAAAGATGCATTTCACTGTGTGTTTCGATGTACATGTGACTGATAATGATAAAGATATACACAAAGGGTAACTATTAAAATGAAAGTGGTGACAAACATCTGGAGGGATAATTCAGGAAAGTTGTCACACTAAAGCTAACCAGCTTTAGACTATGATAAGTGATAGAGGTAAATAAACTTGCCTATAAGAGTCTTCGTCAGTGTTCAACCCTGATCCTGAATTTGAATGTTAGGTCTTCACAACACACCTTTCTAATTGAATCATAGAGTCATGGAGTTATAGAGCATGGAAACAGGCCCTTCAGCCCAACACATCTAAGCTAACCAAGGTGTCTTCCTGAGCAAGTCCCATTTGCCTGCATCTGATCCATATCTCTCTAAACCTTTTCTATCCATGTATTTGTCCAATTGTCTTTTAAGTGAAGATAGTAATTGAACCCACCTCTACACTTTCTCTGGCAGCTCGTTTCATCTACCGCCATCCTCTATGTGAAAAACTTACCTCTCAGATCTCCTTTAAGTCTTTCCCCTCTCACCTTGAACTTATGCCCTCAAGTTTTAGGCTCCCCTACCCTGGGAAAAAGACTGTGATAATCCATCTTATTTATGCCTCATGTGATTTCATAAATCTCTATAAGGTCACCTCTCAGCATTCTTCGCTCCAGGGACAACAGTCCCAGCCTATCCAGTCCCTCAAGCTCTACAGTCCCAGCAACATCCTTCTGAATCTTTTCTACACCCTCTCCAGCTTCACATCCGGGCCAGTGCTGCACACCTTAAAGGTGGATGACCCACAGACTTATGGTGCGAAATCACTGCTGGATCATGAAGGGCAAGATATGATTTAGGGCGCTATAGCACCAAATGGATGTCATCCATATCACCCTATACTTTGAGGAATTCAGTCATGCAAATAAAATTGCAATGTTTTTATTCTGCCCTTAGTTGCCCGTGGGGAAAATAGTGAAATTGCTTTTAGTGGCATCAGCCACCTGCTGGATGGATAAGTGACACTACTGACATTGTTTTTGCTGTGCTTTGAATTGAGACAACAACAAAAATGTTCAGACTTTGCTGACTTTGATAGATGGTGGCTCTATTATTCCTCTTGTGGAGATTAGCTGATTCTGGGGGAAGGCACCATTCCGTCCTTAACTCCATTGGTGAAGTGTAACTTGTGTTGATATTTTCCATTGATTCTCCATGCAGACTCTGCCTCTATCTGCAAGTTTGGTTTTGTGGTGAGGGCACGCCTTAGAAGGATCTTAAATAGTCATGTGGTTTCAGTATGTCTGGCTTCCAGGAAATGCCTTTTCTCTGTGGCTTCCAAGCAGTATTACTGTGTTAATTAATCCAGGAAGACTTTGTTTGGAATATGCAAACAATTACCACATGTGGGTCATTCAACCTGGAAGTCCTTCCTGGGCTATCAGAAAAACTATTATTCAATCAAGTAACGCCAACGTCTTACATTTTTTCCTGGAATTTATAGCAGAATCTGTGACTTGAAAAGGAAAATTATTGTGTAAAATTTTGGCTTGAGAGACCAAGAGAGAAAGAGTGAGTGACAGCCAGAAAAGCACATAGGAACCAAGATGGTCCTAGATTAAACAAAATTGAAAACAGAGTGTTAAAGAGATGTTACATTCACTTCTGTCAGGAGGAAGATGCAAAAGATTAGGCTACTTAAGGCTGTCATAGCAAAATAAATAAAAGAGTGTGGCTTGTGCAGATGCAAGGCATGTTCAAGGAGACATTGTGAGAGAGAATAATCTAAATGTCTTTCAAAATGATATCAGCCGAATGTTCTGAGAGTGACCTGTTTCACATCAGTCCCAAAAATAGTAGGTTTCGATAATAAAATCTAAACCTCACCTACTTTGGCAAGATTTTATCTGGGAAATCCACCAAGATCAGCCTCAATCTCACATTTCTGATTTTCTGGTTCTCCAGAACCTAATCTGTCCCAGTGCTGGTGAAACCATTTGAACGTGTTTGCCAGACTGGGACATACATATGAATTAAGAGCAGAGAAGGCTAATCTCAAGCCCTCTCACCATTTATTAAGGTCAGGGCTCATCTGACTGCAATCTCAGAGAAACAAAGGACTGTAGATGCTGGGATCGAGATGAAAAACACGATGATGCTGGAGGGGTCCTGGCCCGAAAAGTTGACCGTCTGCTTTTCTCTACGGATGCTGCCTGACCTGCTGAGTTCCTCCAGCTCTCTTTGTGTATTTCTGTCCATCTCCTTGCTTATCAAGAGTTTATTGACGACTGCCCTAAAATAATTTTTAAAACTCTGTTTTAACCATCCTTTGAGGAAGAGAGTTCCAAAGTCTCTCAGAATTCTGAAAGAACAAAAAATGCCTCATCTCTGGCGGACCTGAAAGGGACCTGGCAGGGTAGAGCTCCAGCAGACCTGAAGTGGTGCCGGCCCCACAAGCCATGTAGGGTAAACCAGGATCAAGGATGGACAGAGCAAAGGGGCAACTAACCAAGGAATGAGTAACAGTAATCAGCTGCAGGGTGAAGCAGGGAGAGCGGGGTGATTGGAAGTGGACAGCGAACTGTGAAGAGGTGCAGGGTGACGAGCCAGGCTGGGTGAAGCACGAACAGGCTGGGAAGTCCAAGCGAAGGGAGGGCGATCATGTCGGACACAAAGGTGGCGGGAGGCAGGGGGAAGCAGTAAGATCCGGCAGGGTGGGGCTCTAGCGGACCTGAAGTGTAGGGTGAACCAGGAGCAAGGATAGACAGAATGAAGGGGCAACTAACCAAGGAACGAGCAACAGTAATCGGCTGAGAGCAGGGTGACTGGGAGTGTGAAGGGGGAGCGGACCCGGCAGGGTGAAGCAGAAACAATGTAAGTAGAGTTTGTGTAGGTAGTACAAGGGCAGCATGGACCTGGTGGGCTGAAGGGCCTGTTTCTGTGCCCTATAACTCTATGGCTGTCTTATTATTAAGCAGTGACCCCAGTTCTAGATTATACCACAAGAGGAAACATTCCCTTCCCATCCACCTTTCCAGACCCCTCAGCGTCTTATTTGTTTCAATCAAGAGACTATTTATTCTTCTCAACTCCAGCTGATGAAAACCTAGACCATCCAACCATTCCATTCAATTACCTACACATTCCTTTTTTAGCCTGGTAAATCCTCTTGGAACTGCATCTGATACATTATCGTCCTTCCTTAAATAAGGAAACCCAATATTGCAAGTCGTATGCACCATGTAATTTTACCAACGCCGTATATAACAGAAGATTAATCTCCCCACTTATGTATTCAATTCCCCTTGCAGTGAATGATAACACTTAACAACAAACGAATCTGAATTTAGACCCAGGGCACACAAAAAAAAGGAGACGAAATCTGTGGGGTGAGATAGAAATCAAAAATCCCTGTGTAAGTACAGAATACATTCCCCTGGTGACCTCAGCTACTGGCCCTGCCACCATACCTAGATATAAAGCGTTGCTCTCACCATTTCAACATCCAAACCTGTGCCAATACCAATGATCAATCAGCTATCAAGCTGCTCCAAAGAGCTAAAAATCCAAACGGGCTCATAATTCCACACTTCTCTCACCTCAGATACTTTATTGACATTTGTGGTGGGGCCAAAATATTTTCTCCATTGTTAGAAGTTGTTGGGGACAAGACCTCATGACTGGACTCGACACCACAGTGTGCTCCTGGTTGTCTATGAGTCTGGTGATGCACAAATCCCTCTGCCCCAAATTTGATTCCCTCATTTATCCTGTTTTGGATGAGCGAGGGGTTTGTATCCAGCAGGTCAATTGGAGAACTCCTTTGTAATTCGCATTGATTATAGTACAGCTATAAATTTTCCAGTCCAGTGGATCAAACTGTGAGGGCTGCAGGCCCTCAGGCTGAAAATATAGTTAACAAGATTAATTCTTTGATCTCCTTCTGTCAGAAGGGAACAATGCTCACTGGGAGCATGAGCTGGGGAATTAGAACTATTGTGTTGCAGACCAATTCCTGGCCTGAACATCCTACAAACACAATTTTCTCATTGGCTGCTCAGAATTATCACAGGCATTCTCATACAATGATTGCAGAGAGCTGCAGTCAGTTACAGTAATCAGTGCTGAGGTATGAACTTTATTTACTTGGACTAACTGAAAACATGCACCTCCTTCTCAGAAACATATTACAGTGTTATTTTACATTTATTTTTCAGTGTGTCAGGGTGCAATGCAATCTAAAAAAATACTTTGTTCCTGGAGAGTTTACAAATATTCAAAATATGAAGATGTAAGTACTTGGATGTAAGTATAACTTCCCAAGGTATGGCTAACATAAATGGTTTGACACATCCTATTAGAGTTATGGGAAAAAGGCATATTGAACGAACATGGTGAGTGTCCATCTGTTATTCTCACCAGCAGTAAAGTTTGAAGCTCAGTGTTTATCAGGTATGAATGATGGAAAGTGGAGTATCTGAGGCCAACACCTTATAGATGCCTCATCTAAATGAGCAAAGTCACTTTTAGCTGAGCGTTTCTGGTAACTGGTAATAGTGACGATAAATTGTGTGAACATAAAAACAGTCAATCATCCCCATCCTAAAGCCATTTCTGCTCACTGGAATACTGGAGAGGAAGGGACAATTGGAGGCCTTGTACTTGACCTCTTTAATGCTAATTTTGGGCCAGTTTTCGATGAGTGGTGGTGTGAAGTAGAATTTACTCGCTGCTCTGGAAAAAGTCTAGAAGGATTATTTAAACTTCATTTAGTCTCTACGAGTCACACTGCCACCTGTTCTAGGTGGATGTTGGAGTGGAATTTGTTAAAAATTTCAGGGCAGAGACTACTTTTTGCCACCATATAACTGGTAGGTTTGGCTGTCAAGTTACTGCAAGAACCTTTGACCAGAGAGATCTAATCTTTCCTCATGAGCTCTGGAGAAACATACCCGCTTTTCACGATCTCACAAAGAAAGTGAAAAATTTCTTCATTTTTGGATATCTACAGGTGCTGATCATTTTCCTGATTGATTCAGCAGGTAGAAAACTCCCAGCTGTTACTCACTCAGATCAGCAAGTTAAAATTATAGTCTGGTCACAATAATGTCACTGGGGCCAACATGCATATGCTAAATTGGGCTCAGCTGGCTCTGGATTGGAATCCTTGCAGTCTGCTACATTGGTGAATTAAAATCTGTGTTGGTTATCTCCTGTATAGATATATTTCCCACTGATGGTTAAATTCACCTCTAAATTTATATGGTGTCAGTGTGTTCCATGCACCATGAATATGATTAAATATTTATCAAAGGAAAGAAAATATCCATTTTTCTTTATTAGATGAATCTTTGAAGGAGATATCTCTGGTGCATTTACCAAATATTGAAGTTGTCTTGCAGATTTTTGCTTTGATTTTCCTGCTCCTTTCTTCAATAAATGAAAGAAAGTATCATGAGAGGATGTGATCTGTATCAAGCTTTCTGAATATTGCTGTGAGGCTTTTTTGGCTTTTTGTAACACATAAATAACACAGGCCTCAGAGGTGTTGGCAAGGTGTACCTCCACAGAATCTGCACTTTTATATGGCAACAGAGGAGCGCTTAGTCATCAATCTAAGTAGGCAGACCATCTGTGAAAGTGCTTATTAAGGAAATGTAACTCAAACAAATGCTAGAGTTCACTTAATTAGATGGGCTGGCTCTACAAAGGCAATCAGAATAACCAGATGTGGTCCAGGAGACAGCAAGAAAGAACCTCACAAATAATTCTCTTTCTCCAGTGCTGTGACAGCAAATTTCCTTCTCATTCCCAAATGTTGACTGATTTTCTGAATTTGACCTATTGCTTCCTGGGAGCTGCATGGAGTCAGTTCACGAGGAGTAAAGCTGTCATTAGTAAAAAGGTATCAGTTCTCACAATTTCCAGAGTTCAGTCCACTTTTGTCAGTTCTTCTTATAAAACATCAGCTTTTCCAGGGATGCCTGAACTCCCAAACTCTGAGGTCATCCCAAAATATTCTGCAAATCTAGTTTGTATGTCTGTAGGCCGGAGCTTGTGTGTATATTTAGTTGGTGAATCTCACTCTACCTGTTCTGAGGTTGCCCCAGAAAACCATACAATCCCTTGCTATGCAGATAAAGGTTGTACATTCATAAAAGTCCTCCACTATGTTAAATATGCTTTCCAAAATTCTTGCTCTGAACCTTCCAGGAAAAGGCAACATAGAAATTGGACCTATTTGCAGCAATATTCTGTATATATGTATTTATGCTATTTTGCACAACTGATTTCATTCGTTATATTTTATTCACCAGTATCCAATTTCACATATGTTTTATCACATTTCCTGATCAATTCGTGACCATAATTAAACTGGCCCAGGCACTTTGGGACAAGATTTCTCTTGGTTAAACTGATGCTTGCTGGTGTCAGCAGACAGTTAATGATGCCATTTGCTGCTCAATGACTATTTCCATGTTTACCAACAGAAATGAGTTACCAAAAGGGCATTCATAATGCACAATATAACATGGAACAAACATCCCCTGTCCCCTCCAAC
>JARFYF010000104.1:87182309-87192422 GCA_030265395.1 Rhina ancylostomus | reverse complement strand
TTCACTAGCCTGCCAAGTGGGACCTTGTCAAAAGTGTTGCTGAACTCCATGTAGATTACATCAAATATACTGCCCTTATTCACCCTTAAAAATTTCAGTTAAATTAATCAAACATGCTAACCTCATGCTGACTGCCCTGAGTTAATCCAGATAGTAATGCCTATGGAATATGACATTTCACGTAACACGAAGAGCCAAAAAGTTGCATGATATTTGTTTCCAAGATTCTTTGTATTTATGAACAGATCCTTCAAATCTAACTTCACTGGAATACCATGAACCTGCTGAGGCTTTAGCTTGGATAAGTTCAACAAGCAAACAATATTCAGTTTCCACTCAGAGTTTGATGCTGCTACTATCTATAAAAATGTGTACTTGAAGTATCATGTGGGATCCTGTGACAACTTATAATTTACTGCCCTTCAATATCTGAAGCTATCACACCAGAAGCTCCTTCAACAAAACTGTTTGAAATTAAATGTGAAAGACTGGATTTTTCACTAACATATCAATTTGAAAGGAACCAAGAGGACTGGTTCCTTTAAAACTGGTATGTTATTCAAAATGTTTGCTGGGAAGGGTTTTTCATGAGATCAGAGAAAAGGCCAGGGATAGAACTCCATCAGTGTAAGGCAACATTTCTGTGTGTTATGATAACGAATATTGATGTTTTTATGTGTAAGTGTGGCAAATAGCACTGAACACAACCTGCTACATTTTACTGAACCCCTCCATGTGGATTAGATGCTCATACACATTTAGTCCTTAGGATTGCTAACTGGCATCAAATATCAGGCAGTGCTTGAGTCAAGTGCAACTGCTGAGATTGGACTATGTTTGTCAGATTGAGAACTATTGTGTGACATTTGCTGAGAATCAGAATCCAATCACAAGCTCAGCATTAATAAAAGAAATGTTTGAATGCTTTCCACCTACATGTGCAGTAGAGTGAGTTTAGAGTTGGGGATGAGTCAAAGGACGGGAGTCCAAGGTGCTGCAGTGACATTTTGATGAGTTGGTTGTCATCCTTTTGCTTTGAGTGATTCAATATGGCAACTGCTCTGCCCTGGACTGCAGGAAACTGCAGAGGGTTGTGGACACAGCTCAGCACATCATGGAAACCAGCCTCCCCTCCCCTCCAAGTCTACACTTCTCACTGTCTCGGTAAACCAGCCAGCATAATCAAAGACCCCAGCCACCCTTAATCTTCTCTCCCCTCCCATCGGGCAGAAGATACAAAAGCTTGAAAGCCCCTACCATTTTAAATGCACGTCTACTTCATAGTCTCTGCAAGAGCTAACACTCCTGCTTGGTGTTCCTGCATTATTTACATCAGTTTCACGTGTTGGTCTCTATGGTTGGCTTGGAAAATCAGCCCCAAGTCAGCATCAGGGGTAAGCAAAATTCCTGGTCTTGAACATCTTAATACAAGGTAATGCATTACAATACTATCAATCGAGGTTAATTTTCCAAGCACCAGTCATCATTTTGTATAAGATACAGACTTTATAATATGTCGGGCTGCTCAGTCATGCAGATAGTACAGCTAATGCCCCACAGCTCCAACAACCAAGGTTCAATCCTGATCTCCAGTGCTGTCTGTGTGGAGTTTACACATCCTTCCTGTGACCACATGAATGTCCCATGGGCTCTCCGGTTTCCTCCCACATCCCAAAGATGTGTGGGTTGGTACATTAATTGACTGCTGTCAATTAATGTTAAATTGATTAATTGATGTTAAATTGCCACTAGTGTGCAGGTGAGTGGGAGAATCTGGGGGAAGCTGATGGGAATGTGGGGCGAATAAAATGGAATTAGTGTAAATGGATATTTATTCCTCAGCACTGACTTAGTGGACTGAAGGGCTTGTTTACACGCTGTTTGACTTTATGGATCTAATGTGCCTCAGATATGAGTCACCATTGGACAGCTCATGTTTCACTCAAAGAGCTCTCATTCTTATCTTTCTAAATGTTACACCAAATATGAAAGCCACTTAGGTTATGAGTAACTGTTCCATGCCATGTTGCAGCAGTTTAGAAACCAGAGGGGAAGGGTGGTTAGATACAAGAACAGCACCGAGTTTTGCTGAACCTTTAATATATAAAATATATATAAATAAAACAATACATCCCAAAGTTTTTCACAGGAGCATTATCCAACAGGTTGATATCAACTAGATACAGAAATACTAGAGCACGTAACCAAAACATTGATGGATTTTAAGGGGTATCCTAAAGCGAAAAGAGAGTTGGAAAGGTTTCAGAATTCTGGAACCTAGGGCCTGTACAGTTGAAGGAATGGTCGTCAATGATGGAGCAATTAAAATGTTGCGTCAGTAAAATGGAAGGATTAGAGGAGTTCTGATATCTCATTATGTCACAGAATTAGATTGCAGGGATGATCTTCGTGCCAGAAGATGAAGCGATTTTAAAATATTTTCTATATTTTTATGTGTTTGGGTTTCCAATTTCTCACTTTATATCCTTGGATTATGTTGCAGTTTGAAAGGCTGTCACAGAAGAAGAAAGCTCAAGCACATTCATCCTAGCGGTGCTGACTTTAAGCATCGAGTACGTCAGATCAGCCATCAGAATGGATTCACTTCTCCCTCATGTGGATCAGTCCAGAGGAAGGGTCTTGACCCAAAACGTTGGCCACCTGCTTTTCTCCATGGATGCTGCCTGGCCTGCTGAGTTCCTCCAGCATCATTGTGTTTTTCATCTAGATTCCAGCATCTGCAGTCCTTTGTTTCTCGAGGTTTTGTATTTATCGTCTTATGTAGCTTTCGATTTCAGATTTTCCTCAGCCATAAAGTTCCACCCTCCATCCTCTGCACCTCCCACATCATTTGTTTTGGAGGGTTTTTAAGATTATATGGCTATGTAAAAAGTTTCCAACAATCCAGGGCATGTAACATAGAGGGTGATGCTGCTACTAATTTTCAACTTTGATTTTATTCCCATTCACTCTATTATATCTAGATGTTCTTCAGTATGGTTATGAAATGGTTGGCTTTACTAATTCCTGTGATGATTCCTTTCTCAGTGCTTCTATCTATTGCCATTTTATTCCCAGGTAAATGGATTCACTTACTTCTTCTCTGGAGTTGTTAATTATAATATGTCTTCTGATTCACTTTCATTAATTTTAGTTTGTCAGTGCTCACTCTCAGTCCCAGCTTAAAGAAAAGAGGAGATGTATTGATTCCAGGTGATAATGTAAAATGGATGATATTACTGCAAGCGTCCATTACACATCTTTCTCAATTTTCATCTCAATTGAGAGTGATGTTTAACATGTGGATCAATCAATATTGCACCTTTTGCAATATTGCCGAAAGCCAGGACTTAACACTAATCAGATTCAGGCATTTTATAAGTGACAGAAGCATCTGAGGATATTCCAACGACGAAACAAGTAGTGTAAAAGGAAAAACAGATCCATTGCCCGAAACTAGTGTCCTTTCTTTTTTACGGAGCAAATACAAGGACCTTTGCTATTGGCTGTTTTCTACTCCCACTACTTACACTTATATAATGCTTCACCTGTATGGAAAGGCTGCTCAAAGTGTTTCACTGGGCAATGGAAATGAGTAGAACTTTGTCCTCTGTTGTATGCGCTAAGTGGGAATTGTAGTGACAGAAGTACATTGAACTCTGCTTCTGAAATTTGGTTCCATTGAAGTGAACGGAGCCAAAACTGAGAAACGGATATTAAAATCCCTGCTGGCTCATACTACATTGGGATGAAATTCCGCCCCTTATATTAAGCACATTGGAAAGGAGAAAAGAGAAAAACATTGCTGATGGGGCTTGAAAGTTCAAAGGAAGAGCATGGCTTTCAAGAGGTGCAAAGTAGGGTTTCATCTGATTTATGCAATGCACTCAGAAAAGAGGGAATTTTTGACTCATCAGCTCTCATTTTGATATCACCAAATTGATGCTGGATATTGAAAGAGAAGAATCACACAATTTCTTAGATTAGCAGCTGGCATCTTTACAACACAAGATGTAAGAATGATTCTACTAATGGATTAAATCAGCTGAACAGCACATACTTAGATTGTGTCCAGCCTACACACAGTGAGCTCAGTTCAGACCATGTTGCTGTGGCTCATTATTTCTCAATGTACCCGCCCAGCCATGACATTTTTGAGTTCCAACTCACATTAACAACAGATTACAGAAACTCATAACATTTTCACTTCCTTGAAAATCTTGTACATTTCAGAGAAGACTGTCTATCAAATCGAGCACAATTTAAAATACACTGTGCTCTGCAGAAATACTTTTTGCTAGTATCTCACAGCTGAAAATGTCTTGCTCTGACCTATTTGTGCCAAGCAGCAGATTGAAAAGACAATGGCTCATTGGCACAAAGAAGCAACCCAGCCAGACTGATTCATTGAAATATAATCCAATCATAGCCCAGAAAAATCAATTGGTCCAAAAGCTATAATTCCAACTGTATATTTCAAAGTGGCTTTAGTTGCCATCATCATTTCTAACCCTATAAATAACATTTCTAAGTGAACTTAAATCATAAAAATAAAAATAATGAAAAAAAGATCCAATTGGTTACCCTTCCAATTTTACTTTCTGTTAAGATCAGTGGAAAGTAAAATCAGGTAGAGAATTGTTCTGTTCATTGACAGGATATGGATCTCACTGACAAGACCAATGTTTATTGCCCCTCTCGAGTTACCCTTGAGAGGGTAGTGGTGAGCTGTCTGATTGAACTCTGAGTGATAGTGGTCCCACACTCCAATTTAAATACAGCTAAACATTTGTGAGAACATTACCCGCATGATGTGAGCCAAACCAAGTGAAGATGGTAGATTTCCTTCCCTTACTTTCCCTAAAGGACATTCATGAACTAGTTATAACAGTTCTTCTATTTCAGATTTATTTAATTATTCAAACTTAAATTTCCCATTTGCTGAGGTGGGATTTGAATGTGCATCTCCAGATCACTAGATCATGTCTTTGGATTACTATTTCAGTTATATAATCATTATGCCACTGTACCTGTAAAGTGGATAGAGACAGAAACAAATGCAGGGTAAGAAGGGCAGAGGTTTAAATAAGTGGAGAGTGGAATGAGCGGCCAATCTATTTCATTTTCTCACTTGATCAAAATGACCCCCAATAACTTTGAATCTCAATGGCAGTTTAAAATTAGAGACTCTTCCAGTTAGATTCCCCCATTCAGTCTTGGTTCAAAGCCTGAGGCGCAATTTCTGCTGATTCCTCTGACTTTTGCAATACACCAATGTCATAATGTCAAACTGATGGATTGCAATTCCCAGAATGTAATTTTTGTGCAATTCCTTCAATAAAGCTTTAAAAAGGATAACAGAGATGGGCCACCTGCTCAAGACATAACAGGACCTGACAGTATGTGCTTGGTCAGGTCTGGCTTGGGTCAGGTGCATACTCTGTTGAAACACTCAGCTTCAGTTTTGGGTTGAATCATGGTGTGCCAATTTGGCTCAGTACTTTAACTGGGCCACTTAGACTTGGTGCCAGAGGATGGTGGCTGTAATACACTTGGCCCAGGAACAGATGAGGGAATTGACCCGGGATGAGTGACTGATTTTTGCATGTTGATTTAATATTAGCCTCGTCATTAGTGTCAGGGAGTAATATCCATCAAAAACAGAGGACAAGGAACATTACCCAGATATGGGATGTGTTACTCAGCATCAGTTTGAAGTTTGTCTTGGTGCCATGGTCATTGCCGGGGTGGGGGTTTGCATGAGGGACTCTCCAAGCTTTGCATACTTTTTTCTGAAGTGGTAGTTAAATCTGATTCGGTGTCACGATATTCTGTAAGTCCCTCCCGTTGGGTTCTGTCAGGAAAAGGAAAAGTTATAAGCACTCCTGTTGAGCCAGATTCAGGCTGTTTGAGGCAAATCTGATTCAGGTTGGGTGATAAATACGGACCCAAGCAGATGTCTAATTGAAAGCCTGTTTTAAATGGGTGCCAAGAAGAAGCACATTTATCCTCTGTGAGTATTTCACTTTTAAAAGGAAATATCTCTCAAAATAGTTGAGGACTTGTTTTCCTGATGCAATATTTGTTCATTCTATTTTTTCCACAGTTTTCATTATATTTGTTGCAGATTTCAGTTGTGTCCTAATTTGTACATTTTTGGATTTAGTTCCAGTTCCTATTTTCCGTCAACTTCAACTGAATTCTCACATGCATAATTCAGGAGCTGGATTCTTGCTGAGAATAGCTCTCCTGTTCCCGGTTTTGAAATTGACTCTCTGCACAATATGAGAAATTGGATCCATTAGTCAGGGCTTTTCATGTGCAAAATGTGCATTAGGGCAATTTTACCTGGAACATTGGCCCAGGCACTTCTCTGTCCAATTCACCTTAGCTTGTCTCATGTTTTCCTGGAGTCAGTCACACACCCGATGAAGCCACAGATCAAGCACTACACATTTCCCCCCCCATGATGATAAAAACTGGGGATTCTGGGTTCAATCTACGATCCTGGTTTCAGACTCACATTGCAGCTTTAAGTAACTGGGGGTGAGTTGATGAAAATATGAGGAGGATATAATGGAATTAATCTTAAGTGGGCAATTGAAGGTCAGCATGGACTCAGTGGGTCAAGTTTCTATTCTAAATGGTTCTCTGCTTCTATGACTCTGTATCGCACAGCATTTTTGCATTCGTGTTAATTTAAAGTAACAGAGGTGACTTCGGAATATCTGACTGGACAGCTTCAGAACTCATTGCATGCTGCTCAAGATCTTTCCAAAGTTCACAGAGCGTTCTTAAACTGACAAAAAGTGTTTCTTTTTCTGCATCTAGATGGTGAGATACTCATGTAATTGCTATGTAGTGACAAAATTGTCAGCACTCTATTAGCAACCTTAATGTTTGACATATATCAGCATGTACAGCAATGCCAGCAGTTGCCACACCATTGTCATTTATTGCTGCAAAACGAAGAATCTCATTTGACCAAAATGTGGATGCATTTCAACACTGCTAGTGTGTTTAAAATCACTTGGAATAGAAAGTAAAGCAAATAACACAAAGATTTTGCAGAAAAAAATACTTATCATTCGTGTTCTGCTACCTTATATGTGGATTTTGAAGACTTGGCAATATATTGCAGTGTCCCCTGCATGGAACACAATCTGATGGCTCCCTTTCACTTTGGATCCTTATGGATGTCCCACACAAATATTCCTGAGCCATTTTGGAACAATTGAGGAAATTAAGCAGATTGAATTTGTAAATATGGAATATTAGTTCTACACTTTTTTGCAGCATTACACTGCATTTGACTATATTCTATGCACACATGTTTTATCCATGTTAATAGGGAAGAGACGTGACAAGCATCCTTTTAAGAGATGCTGTGCTTATATTGCTATCACCTCCTTTTAGATGTCAGATGATGGATTGAAGTACAATAGCTTCAGACACAGAAGCATATGTTTAAGGACTGATGAACTGACAGTATAGTTACTTGATCTTTGCTTAAAATGCCTGCTGCCATTATGATACCAAGCAAGGCTAGGACTTCAGAGTATCTATATCCAAACACGGAAATTTGAAACTTGGTCACGGATAACTGTTGTCAATATTGACAGTGCACTTTGCCACTGGACCAACATGTTTTCATTTAGGGTATAAATTATTTAACGTAAAATGTTTTAAGATGCTTCTTAAAAGTTTATAGTGATTTTTAGTTGCATATTTCATTTTTAACTGTTTTTGAATGTGTCTCCATGTTAGGCATAATCAGAAGCATTAAAACAGAACAGTTTGAAACTGGTGGTCGAGCTTTACATTGCACTGAGTTTGGCCTTACAGAGCTGAATTAAACAAGCTTGTTGCAATGGGGAGTTTGAGTGGGGAGTGTGGGCTGTCAGTTCCACTGAGGAAAACACTGGCCATCGCACTTTGAGTTGAGCATTTGGACAAGTTGTAGGATACAGAAGATCTGCTGGTGGACGTCAATGTAATCATGGCCCCAAACTCATACATAACAGAATCAGTCGGGTCAACAAGATGAAACATTTGTCACATTACTCATCCAGGTTTACCCGATTCTTAAAACAGGGATGGATGTACTATTTGTCAATAATAGCTCCTTCAGTATTGCTGAGTCAAAATTCTGGTGGTCCCTTCTTCACACCAATACGAGAATTCTATCATCAAATAAACTTCAATCGTTCAAGAAGGTGATTCACTAACAACTGCTCAAGGGTATCTAGGAATGGGCAATAAAGTCTGGCCTTGCTAAAAACATCCACATTCTGAGAATGAATTAAGCAAGTATCTTTCATGGAGATAGAATCAGAGGCCATTATTGCTAAAATGTGTAGGATAATTGAAGAATGTTTTAATACAGTGAAAAGATATTTGGCCCATTATTTCTGGACATACTGATTATTTACATGGGACATTCTTTTACTTGCTTCACACATCTTCATATGTTCCCTTCGTCAAACAGCTATTTAGCATGGTTTTAAGAGAATTTGTGAATGATAGATTAGAATAAAGAAGATACTATTTGCCCTTGAGTATAATCAAATCTTTTCCGATTTCTCTAGGCTTTCAAGATTTTATTAATCTTGTGTTGTTTTGTTACCACGCTAGTGATCAATGAAACAATAGGATGAAAGGTTTGATTTTGATCTAAAAGAAAATTATGCAAGGTGCAAAAACTGTATACCAGCTCATAATTTCACATTATTGCTGAAGACCAATTTCACTCATTAAGTCATAGAGCCACACAGCATGGAAACAGGCCCCTTGGCCCAACTGGTCCATGCCAACCAAGATGCCCATCTAAGCTAGTCCCATTAGCCCACATTTGGCCCACATCCCTCGAAACCTTTCCTATCCATGTACCTGTCCAAGTACCTTCTAAGTGTTGTTAATGTACCTGCCTCAACCACTTCCTCTGGCAGTTCATTCCATATACTCCACCCTCTGGGTGAAAAAGTTGCCCCTCAGGTTGCTATTAAATCTCTCCCCTCTCACCTTAAACCTGTGCCCTTTAGTTCTTCATTCCCCAGCCCTGGGAAACAGACTGTTCACATTCACCCTGTCTGTGCCCCTCTTGATTTTATACACCTCTATAAGAGCACCCCTCGTTTTCCTACTCTCCAATGAAGAAGTCCTAACCTGCTCAACCTCTCTCCATAACTCAGTCCCTCCAGTCCCGGCAACATCCCCGTAAATCTCCTCGGCACTCTTTCCATCTTAATGGCATCTTTCCTGTAGCAGCGTGACCAAAATTGAACACAATATTCCAAAAGCAGTGTCATCTTGTCGAATTGACTTAGCTAATGGTTTATGTTAATGAATAAACTGTATTTGATATACGTTACAACAATATGGCAAGTTGTCAGACCAACTTAAGAAGAGAAACATTCTGTGTTACTAGTTGTAGTAAATATTACTAACTCATTTTTTACCAGGGATTAATGAAATTGGGGATGATATTAACATCCGGAGGCAGAGTTGTACAGCACAGAAACAGGCTCATCTGCCCACCATTCCCATGCTGCCTATTGTTTAAACTGTAGTGCAGCGGTTAGCATAACGCTATTCCAGTGCCAGTGACCCCGGTTCAATTCTGACCGCTGTCAGTAAGGAGTCTGTACGTTCTCCCCTTTGTCTGTGTGGGTTTCCTCCAGGTGCTCCGGTTTCCTTCCACATTCCAAAGACATATAGGTTAGGAAGTTGTAGGCGTGCTATGTTGGTGCTGGAAGTGTGGCGACACTTGCAGGCTGCCCCCCAGAACACTCTACGTAAAAGAGGCATTTCACTGTGTGTTTCATGTACATGTGATTAATAAAGAAATCTTACCTAATACCATTTGTCCTGTAAAAGCCTTGGCGATTTCAGTTCTTGTCTGGATGCTGGTTAACTGTTGTGAGAGTACCTGCTTCCAGCAGCACATTCCACACTCCAGACTCCAACCACACTCTGCACGAGAAAGATCCCCATCCCACGCCTCAACATAAACCTACACCCTCCAGTCTTTGACACCCCACCACCATGGGAAAAAAGCTTTTACTGTCTACCCTATCTATAGAAACATAGAAAACATAGAAAACCTACAGCACA
>JARFYF010000104.1:87159411-87171757 GCA_030265395.1 Rhina ancylostomus | reverse complement strand
ATGATGGGCTGAATGGCCTGTTTCTATGCTGTACAACTCTATGACTCTAACGCTCAGTCAAAATGCTGACAGATAGTGAATGCTCTCAGGTGAATAATGAGGGTTGGTACATTAAAGAGTGGCAGAGACCAGTGGATCAGTTGGTACATATGAAGGTGAATTCACTGACCCCAATCAGACATTCAAGGGAATTGAAATGTTTCTGGGATTCCAGCCAGGTCTTTAGAGCTTGACTCCTCCCACAATTATTTCCTTCACTGCCTTCATGGTGTATGCCTGGAGGATCACCTTGTCCTTTCAAATACAGGGCATGTCCTATCTTTTGTACCTCCTCCACAAAGTCCTCCTCTGAAAACCATGGAGGGCACACGATTCTACTGAGTGCTATTCTTTAGTGTTTTCCAGTTCAGTTTCAGTGGGGGCATTGCACTTCTGTGGTCATAGTGCACTCACCCTTTAAGTGATTCAGATTGGCTTTGAGGACTTTGAGCAGTGCAGCCTAGCTTTCAGTGGCGTTAGCCTTTTGCATTATTGACCTCTTTCTGAGCCAGCCACCAATGAGCAGCATAGTTCACACTGGATGCACTTGGCAAACATGTAAATGAGAACGTTGAATTACATTGGAATGTTGTCAATCCCATGCCTGTTTTTGCAGACTACTCAATTTAGTATCCCATGAATCTGAAGATATGGGAACATGATATTTTGCTCTGTGATTCCAGTCAACCTGCAAATATTACTTAATAAATGTAAATAATCCAATCTACAACTGTCCAATGAAGGGAAACAGACTGGTAATACTACGGTGCAGTATTATTGCAAAAATAGATGACATGATGTGCCCAGAATTTTGAGTTATTCTCTGACATTTATAAAATAATCCACCTAATTTTTATTTTGATAGAAATCATTTGTCTGCAATCTGATTTCAAAACTATAAACTGAGAATTGCTTGACCAAGGTTATCTTTCAGTAATTCTTGATTGAGATATTGTGAAGCCTGGTGTATGGTTTTCACTGGATTTTGATATATGAGTTCAACGCTGCGCTGGTATATTGCTGCACTTCTGTTGAATAGATGCTCCCATAATGCTTTCAGAGTAATTGATGGTGTTGACTGTGAGATCCATACTGTCACCTTAGCAGAGAAAAGAGTGTTGAACTCAAAATTCATGAACTCCCACAAGCACATGACAGTGTTACTTTGAGACCCAGAAATTCTGATAAGCTGTTCCATATCATAAAATAATGAGGTGGATTTTTATTACTGATTTCAGGTTGAGTGGCATGGCAGTACAAGAAAAATCAAAACACTGAAATTACTACCTAGTTCCTGCCATTGTCTAGGCTTCTAAGAATTTAGGTGGGACCTAGTTAATGGATAGCTCTGGTGCCCATGTAAACAGCAAGCATCTCATTAGCCCATACAGATAGGGATCCTATGATATAAATAGAAATACAATGCAATTTTCAGGAAAAAGTAGATGGATTTTGCTCCACTGAGGCTCTGTTCATAGATTTATGGAGTCATAGAAAGATATAGCAGGGAATCAAGCCCTTTGGCCCATTGAGACTGTGCTGACCATCAAACAGCCATCTTTACACGAATCCTACCCTAACTCGCTTTATTTTGCCCACATTCCCATCAACTCCCCACAGTGTCTACCGCCCATCTACACACTCGGAACAATTTGCAGTGGTCAGTTAACCTCTCTTCCAGCACATCTTTGGGATGTGGGAAGAAACTAAGCAACTGTTCAAACAAGTGTAAAAATCGATAATAACAAACCATTTTAAACAGGAAAATTATACTTTATACTGGTTTTATTCTAGAAGCTGCATTAATGCACCCTATTATTCAAAAAAAAATCAGCCTTTTTCTCTGCAGTTCTCACAACCCCACCAAGCCTGACACTCTGTATTGATCCTTCCAGCAAAGGATTTTTGCTTCTCTGCAGAGGAAGGATTTCATTAACCTATTCCTTGACTTCTTTAACCTTTCTTCTCTGCTTGTTTACATTTTCTTTATTTAACTGCACTACCAAGTGGTTTTCAGAAGGCAGTCACACTTAGAAAGATAGTTTTACTTAAACGGATTAGCAACAAAATTGCTCATAATGCAGCTGTTACAATTCTACAATTAAACAATACATTCACTTTGGTTCCTAATCACAGCATTATAGTATTCTCAATATTTAATTAAACAAGAACTTCCACTTTAGGATTGAGTAACACATTATCACACACAAACTGCTGGAGCCCAGGCCAGATTTTCCACATTTGTGAAAAGGTACTGTGGGATGGTTCAGGATGCATGAGATAAAAAGCTGAATTAAATAAAAGCACAACCCAATGCTTAATTAAAAGACTTGCAACTGCACAAATTGTAGGAACATAGATTATAGATGTATGTGATTCCACTGTCCTTTGCTATGAAACAGATTCCAGAAGGAGAAATGAGTCTGATCTCACAGTTAGTGATTTGTGATTTTACAGAACCTCGTATTTCAATATTTTCAATCAGATTTCAATTGAAACAACCCTAATCAAAGTTACAAGTGACATTGCCAACTATCCATCCTTGTCAAAGGGTTACAGCCTTTGGCATGCTTGATAATACTACTCTCCTTCAATGCCTCTTCACCATTCCTTAGCTGACTGACAATGAGTTTGCCTGACCCACTCTTACCCACTCACTCACTTACCTCTCTGCTACAACCTCTTTTCATGTCTAGCAATGGAATGCTCCGTCTAGCAAGCCCTTTCCTATGTCTCACCTATATGGTGTCTCTAACCAGTGTGTTCAGGTTCCACATGTACATTGAAGACATCCATTTCTACCACACCAACATCTCACCTGAGTCCTGTCCCACCCTGCCCCAGCTCACTGAGTTGTCAAATAGCTTGTCTGGTATCTAGTGCTGGTTGGGCTGCAATTTCTTCCAACTAAATGTTGGGAAGTCCAGAGTCATTATTGTCAGCCCCACAACAAAATCCATCACTTTCATCAACTCCACCTGATTTCCTGACCACTGTCGCAAGATGAACCAGACTCAGCATCAACATATCTGATAAAATGGACATACATCTGAGTAACTCAGGAGATGACTTCAAATCCCCTCATGAAACTCTGCAACCTGGGTTACTTGGTTCATGGGAGCACTCTTGCCTTAAATAGTTATGCATTAGCCAATCATAATTCTTCAATGACATGTGCTGATTCAGTGGTATGGCAGTAGATGGCTTCCAAGTTATTGTTACAGCAGTAGATGAGGCTGGCAATCAGCTTCTGACATCATGAGAAAATGGGTGCCCATTCATGCCAACATGAAGCCATAGGTGGACTGGCTGCAGACACATCTGGCAATGGAAGCTGGGCTGCTTGGAGACATTGGGATATCATTCATGGAAGTGAGGGATCCAGGGGTTGCAGTGCTTCTGTTTGTTCTGTGGAGCCTGTGTAAGTGTGTTTCCTCCTCTTGGTCTCAAAAAATTAACTTTTCACTTCCCTTTCCAAAGCCACTTCCTCTTCCAAGCATGCATGGCTCATATTGCATCCAATTTTGTCTGAAATTGCTAATCCTGCCCAATAAAGGATCCCATTTCTTGTTTCAAAGGGGCAGGCTCCTTGAATATTTACAGGGTCTTTGAATATTACACAGGGCTCTCCTTTGGCACCACAGGGACATGATCTGCTCACACTCATTTTCAATTTAGCTGTGTGCTTCAGGGTTAGTAGGAGTCAAATTTACTCTCAAGGTACAGCACATCATATTCAAGCAGTCATATGTAATTTATATATATTTTTTATTTTCTTAGTGTCATTATATGCTGCATGTTGCAATAATTAGCCAATCACAACAGACCTCAAATGATTGATTTAAAAGACCAAAACACATTTATGGTTTACATCTGCAATTTTCATCATGGAACACAACGAATCACTCACAGTGAGACGTGTATCATTAGATATGTAAATGTATTTTACTTGGCTGGCTGCCCATTGCAACATAATGAATTCTGAATAATTTTAATCCAATGCCCAGAAATAAAAGACTGATGACCAGTGCTGATTTACTTAATTAAGCTATTAACAATAAGCTACATAACAGTTCTGTGCATACCATGCTGAACTGATATGGAAAGAGAATAAAAACTGCAAGAACCAATGTGGCAGTGAAGAATTTCGCAATGCACACAATAAATTACTTGAATATGGAGACTTTTTCAAAAGCATGTAAAAACGATGACTTCATTTCACCTCTGTATTAAAATCACATAGTCTGACAGTAGTTGAGGGAGCTAGATTTCTTTCTTTTGTGGGTGCCAGACCAAACAAAACTATTTTGAAAGGCCTATTCGTCAAATAGGAATTTCACAGTAAAGTTCAAGTAGAAGCATTATTACTTCCATTAATCTAACAATTCAAATGAAGAAAATTAAAAGTTTAAAAAAAAAGTTTTGTTGGACAAAATTTCTAAAGCACGAAGTCCAAGCGCTGGTCATCCATTGCTCATCAATCAATAAGTTTTATGTCTACAATTCTGATGAATGCTTAAAATGCAAGGCCAACTAATTAGTCTTCACCGATTGAATTGAGACGCTGAGTGGCTTTGAAAAGCCATCTGATCCATCTGTGCTGTATCCCAGAATCCCCTGAAAAGAAATGGAAAGACTCATGCCATCATGGACTTTTGTGAGGAGCTCGATCATGTGTGCATGATAAAGCTGATATTATCAAGCTGCATACTTGGAAGTATGTGTGCAGGCTGTGAGAATGTATGAATCTCACGCAGCTTCAGCTCATCATTTGGCAGTGGTTAAGAAATTTAAAACTTTTTTGGACTACAAGTGCAACACATGGCATTCATTTAGTTCTGAACTGAAATAAATGATTATCAGTTCCGTTTCTTCTCCTATTGGAAGGATTCAGTGTAAGATCTGGTGAAAGTGTTGGTTCCCAAGGAGAATCAATTGCCTTGATTTCCTTTTATGCTCTTCTTGAAGATAGTTGAGTGAGTCTCATCAATAGTACTTTGTCTCAACCTTAATGTAAGATGTATTAATCTGGGACAGTTCTCTATACTTTCAGAGCTCCATAGATATGTATGCATTTGTTATATTATTTATGTAAATGCAAATAAATGTCTTTTGATAAATGTCCCATTTTATGGCAGAACTTAATAGATTGTGTGTTGTGGATTTTATGTGGAGCTTCAACTGGCATCTTTCAGCTAAAGAGAGGTCTAGAAGAAAGCTTTTCATTTACCTTTGAAGAGCATATGAAGGAACAGAGACAAGCATTCATATAACATCTTACAGAATGTCAAGATATCCCACTGGGCTTTAAGCCCAAAGAAGTGCTCTTTGAAGTGTAGTCAATTTTTCAATGTACAAAATATAGTAACCAATTTGCACACAGTAAGCTCCCACTAATAGGAATTAATTAAGTGATGGTGTCACCCTCGGTTTTATTGGAGGAAAAACCATTTAACAAAAGTTGAAGAGGATTCCTTTCTCTTCCTTGAATGATGTACTTCTATCCTTAACATCCAATCAAAAGAGCAACTAAACCTAGGTTTAACATCTCATCTTAAAGATGACGCTACCATGAGTTCCGTTCTCCTCCACAACTGCACTGACTTGTCAGTTTAGGTTGTGCACTCAGGACTTGGTGTTTTGTATCTCCAAACACAAGACTTGCCTCTGTGAACCACCCCTCCCCAAAGAAAAATTACTTACCTGCGAACCTTCACATATTGTTGTGGTCTGGAGGCAGGGAATTGTTTCACATCCCCTGTTTCCTTCCCACAATCTACTGGCTGGACATTTTGAAGCCCAGACCTCCAGTTAGGATTATTTGGTGGCTGCTCTCCAGGGTCATCTGGACAGTTTTAATTTTAAAGCATTTTCAACATCACATCAGAAACAGGTTGCTCATGGCACAAACAAGATAGAGAGTTTACAGTTAAACTTTCACTGGTCTCACAAGAATTAAATACAAAGTTCTTGCCTCATTTGTAATTCTGCAAAATTATTAACCTTCATTTTCTCAGTAATGAGCTCAAGTCTAATGATAAGGGAATTACCTTTTATCTACAGATGCCTCAAATGTTATTATGAAATCAGAATTGCAAAAATTTCTCTGGTAATAGAACTACTGGGCAGATTTTACACAATGAGGCCTAGCAAGATATGAAAGAAACCTAAAGCTCTTCTATCAACAGCTGGTAATAGCTGCAGGTGAAAGCCAGGGAAGATGTTGCCTCTGGCTCCACCTACACGTGGAACATGAGGAACAGCCCAATTTGTGTCTTTAGCCACCCAACACAGAGGGTTGCTCACATATCATCCCAAGAGATCTATTTCTGATAGATTCACAACTATTGAAGCCAATTAAAGCATTACAAATCTTCTCATTGAATTATGATTGCTTCCTCAGGATTACGAACAGGTATATGTGCACTTCTACAGCCATCCTTGTCTGTTGTCTCAAGCTCTACTTGTTGAACACAATCCAGCTGTGACTCCTCTGATAGTTGATCATGATGAATAATGCAGCTAGACAGAAGAAGAAGATTCCAAGTCTGATTTGTGATTTAATTCCCAGGGGAGCTACAATTGGATTTATAGTATCTGGGTACAAAAGATGAATGTTGTCCAAGGTTTTTAGTCTTTCTGAACAATCTACCTATAGGTTGTCAATGAGATAGGGTTTGCTTTTAATGTTGTTAAAAAACTATTAGACATATAGGTGAGGATCCAAGGTAGTAGGTGGACTGGGGGTAGGGGTGAGGGTAGGTGGGTGTAGAATTGACCTCCATAAAGGGAGGGAGAAAGTTGAATCGTGAAATGAAGCTAAACCCAGTTACGACAATGAAAATGAACAACACTCAGCTCCAGATTACAACTGGGAAGATAACATTAATCTAACCTAAACAACTGCATGATCAGATCAGTTGCTTCTTTTACAAACTTCTCTATTTTGATTTCAACTTTTCAGCCCAAATTTTGTTGTACTGCTTTTCAGGCTTCACAGTCCATACTTACATAAATAAACTATAATTTATGAAAATTGGTTAGCTTATTGGAAGTAGTGATAAAAAATGTCCAACTATAAATTTAGTTTACTTACCAATAACCAGCAAATAAAAAGCAATGTTTTCCATCATCTGCTCTGTTATGTTTGTCAAGGACAAATTCAAATACTTATACTTGATGCTTGCAATAATAACAAGATAAAGAAAGTCATTTATTTGATATCCATTTGCACTCTTAATGTTGCAGCTCTCCAGGTAGTGTAATTACTTAGCACGGTTTGAGTGCTTCAAACTGCCAATAATCATTACATCAGGGTATTGCATAGTTACTTCAAATGGCAAGTCGCCTCTGTTTCTTTAATTATGCATAATCATAATCAACACAGCAGATTACTGCAAATTGAGGAAAAAAATGTCACAATGCAGCAAAAAAGTTACAACACCAGATCAGAATAATGCTGACAATCACATGTTTATACATCGCAAAAGAAAAAGATCATTTCACTCTCAATATGTGCATGGGCTCTGACTGTACAACAGGTTTCAGGGCTATATATTACATTGGTGAATTTCATGTCTATGTTTTTATTAAAATTTAAGGAATTACAGAATTAGAGAATCCCTTTAAGTATATTTGTGATCAATAGGCTGGGGCTAAAAATGTCACCTGCAATCAATTGCTTGTGTTAGCCTGCTGGCAGGAGGCAATTCTGACTGGGGAAAATCTGTTAGGACCCAGCTCATCTGTAGCTATCTACCTTCTGGACAGTAGTGTACTCAGTGGCCAAATAAGAGCAATGCACCATTTGTTCACCTTTCCACAACATTACTGTCTTAGCTGAAGGTTCCTCATGATGGAAGGAAAACGTTGCTGTATTTTTCTATGTAGCAAATATGAAACCTTCAAATACAATACAAAAATTTGGGGCTTTTTGTTTCAAAATTGCGAAGCGTACATCTTTGCTTTTGAAATTACATTTAGTTTGCTATTATCTGTAGTGCTTTGGCAGGTTTTGTGATGCTGTGAATGAGACAATTTGGCACCAAATGGGACAATTACTTAATACTTAAAGTCTCAAATTTCAGCTGCAATCTTAACAAATGCACATGCTGAACATCTTGTTTGTTGTGTTAAAAGCTGGTTATTCAAGAATACAAAATGAACAGAAAGAGAGGTGTCTTCTGGGTCGAAAGAAGAGTATTTTTTTCCATTAATGCCACACAGATACGTCACACATAGAAATCTGCAGGATGGAAGCAAGATTTGGAGTTTGGACTAAAACATTGTGGCCCCTAACTGCATGCTTTGTCCTTGCAGGGCTTCATCTTTATAGTATGGCTTTGTAACTTCTCTCCTTTTCTGTCTTTGACGATTTAGATATAATATGCAAGCATTATGGCCAAATAAAAATATGATTTAGAATATTGATTCACAATAGTCACACACCCCTAGACACTTCCAGCTGGAGCAACTCTGGACAGCCAGCAATGTGCAAGCTAATTCCTCAAGTCATTGTTGTTTTGTTCAAGGCCATATGCCATTACATCAACATTTTTCTTTGTTGAACTGATATGAGGAAACCATTATAATGCTTTATTGTTTCCAGATCAACCCACCGAGGAATCTACATATAAAGCTTTTAGTTAAAATTTATTCCCAGGTGCACATTCTGTCTTCATAACAAACTCCAGAGAGCCAAGATATAGACTGAGAAGGGCCTAAGAGACAGCAAGCAACTTCCCAGCATGGAATATTGATAAGGTTTTGTATTCTTCTTTAACCAGGGTCACACTACCAAACTGCAGGATTAATATCGATTATGCAGATTTGATAATGAGCTGTTGAAAAATCAAAAATTACAGATACTATAAATTCTGAAATAAAAACAGAAAATCCTAGAGATATTCAACAGGTCATGCAGCATCTGTGGAGAGAGAAACATTTCAGGTCAATGATCTGTTCTAATCAGCCCAGCTGATCAAATAGTTATTGGCAGTATCCTTGAATGCTCCTGACCATCAGAATGATTTTCAAGTTGTAAACATATAAGTTAACATAAGCGAAGTTACAATATTTTATGTTCAAGTGTTTCATCCTGGATTCATCTGGCCCCCAGGATATCCCACCTGTCCCATTCCTCATCCACAAGCTTATATTTCACTCCCTCCACCACCAACACTTTGACCCAAGGTCCAGAGGTCTACACGCTGAAATATCAAATACAATGGAACATCACCACTTCCAAGGTACACCCCATCCTTATTTGGAAACACTGTGTCTTTATTATCACAGAGTCAAAGTCCCTACCCAAAACTTTATAAGGGTACCTTCACCAGGTGGTCTCAAACAGCTCAAAAAGACTACTCATCCTCATGTTCTGATGAGCAAATCAATAAATGAAAAAATATCTGCTTCATCAAAACTTCAAGTGAATAAATTTTGCAGAATGTATAGCACAGTCTTCTGAATAAGATTACACATGCGGATACTTGGGACTTTAGCCCTCGAGCTTTAAATGATCCTTTCATTTTAAAATGGACAAAAAATAAATGCATCACTTTCCTTCTTAGATGTTAATGTTTCAATATGTTAACTATTTAGCTGCAGTCTTTTTCATCTGGAATCTTCAATGTTTCTGTTACTCTTATTTGAATAAAGCAACATAATGTTACAAAGCTTAACAATTAAAGGTTTCCTATAATTGCTTAGTCACGGTCAATAACTCATTGTGATTTGACTAATCAGCATCTGACACATTTCCTCTCCACTTACATCTCCCAATTTTACAACATTATCTTTACGTGGCATTGATGTCATTAAATGCCCTCAAAGGCACCTCAAAAATTGGCAAAAATGCTGTCAGATTATTCCATTTAAGAACAGAACATTGTTGCCTAAATGCAGATTGAAGTGGCTGGGTATATAGTTTGCACTGGATTATATTAATCAAAGGTTTCCAACATTGACTGCTTAGGTGAAGGTGTCTAATCCAAATCAGCTTTACTACTTGCTCTAAACTGGACTGAATATTCAAAAAGTAAGTTTAATCCCTTTCGTCATCCATCATTATAATTTCTGTTTTTAATATTTGCATATATTTCCAATATAATGAGAATCTTATTAGTTTTTGTTATGCATAAATCTTGCTTTCTCTTACAGACTTCATTTTTTAGACGTCAAGCTATTAGATGTATTATTCTACATTAAATCATGAATATTTAGTCATTATTTGAAATAAATGTCAACATCAGTAAATTGAATAATGCAGTAAAGGTCTCACTGAATACTTTGCCAAGAAATACATTGACATTCATCAATGCAAATGTGAACCACCAGTGGAGCTGATCTCAAAGGGATTGGGCCAGGATAAGAAATAAAAACATAATTTTAAAAATAAAAAGTTGGTCCTTTGACCTAATGTACAACCACAATGGAATTCAACTCAAGTTTCTGACCTTTACCCTACATACTGTTTATTGTACTTCAGGCTTTGGTAGTCTGAAAGGATGTGAACAGATGAATGAAGAACTAGCTGAATATTTAGCATTTAGAGCTTTTCTAAACATCCTCATTGGCTGTCACAGATTATCAATTACCTTGCAGGAACAGTGGTTCCAATCTGCAAGCTATTGAAAATATTACAACTGCATGTATTATTTTGACTATGGGTAAATCAAAGCTGTTTACTATGATGCAAAATGTAAGTATGTTCCTTCCACAGACTCTCAATATTACACATTTGCTATGTATGATAACAAATTGCTTGAAATGGAGGAGAATTATCTTGCAAAGCACTGACAATCCTAGTCAGGAGTACGTGGATACCACACAGAGCTGGTGGAAGACTGCATCACCTCCCACACTGCCCACTTGCCTGCCTCACCTGTGCCAGATTCTGATGATTCCACATTGGTCTCATCAGCCACATGGGAACCCAAAGCACTGGGGTGGATTCGAATCATGCTCACTCCTGAGGGACTGACCAAGATGAAGAAGAGAAGAGCAAATCGTTCAACAAAAAGCCATTGAATGTATGTGAATTGTATGCCTTGACAAGTGTCAAGGTTATCTATTAACTAGTAAACAATGGCAGTAGTCCAGTTACTTGGAAGGTGAAAGATTTATATACAATTATGTCAATAAAAGATTCCAACAAATATAGCGATGCAGTAAATAATGGTATTAATATATAGTCATTTAAATTCATTGCCATTTTCAATGATATTGTAACAAACCATCTACCTTTTACATAAATAGTGAAGCCTGCTAACTGGCAAGCACTTCCTACCACCAAACACTCAAATAAATTATGGAGCATAACTTTCCTAAATCTGAACAGTATTCCTTTCTTTCAATGCCATAGTACCTACATTTTCCTTACTGTTAATTGCACTGAAATTTACTTAACAACTTGAAATATTACTCAGACTGTGCTGTGCCATCACAATTCACAAGTCAGCAATGCATTTTGTAAAGCCAGAGTGGAAGACAAGCTTGTTGATGCTGTTATTCAGCCATGTCTCGAAGGGGAGTAATGCTGCTGCAACAGAAGCAGTAAAATTTCCAATTAGTAACCAAAAGGTTGTGCATTTCTCTTTTATTTTCCAAAATCAATATACATGACACACTTCTATGTTTTTTAATCAACAAGTTTATTTCACTTGCTTCTGAACAATCAAGGTAGCTCTATTCTACAATGCATCTCATCCTAATTATTCTCACCTGTGTACAAACTATCTACATAAATCTATTAAATTCAATTAACTTTTTTATTCAAAATGTTACATGATTGCAGAAAACACACAATAAGAACAATGCATTATATAAATAGTGAATCATATTTCCAGTTGATTCCGCAAGCAAATTTCCTTGAGCACCCTCTCTGGAAAATATATGCCCATAAAATTGGGCTCCAGTGCTCTGTCTTTGTCAGTATTGTGGCTTCTAGTCTTGTTTCAAATTGTGAGTGCTCACTTTTAACATAAGTCAAGCTGTATGTTAAACTGGATCCTTTGCAACATGATGTATTGCCAAATTGATCGGCAACTACTTAGCTAACTGTTACAGAATCCTAGAAATTTGGGGCAGAGGAGGAAGCCATTTGTCCATGCCAGTCAAAGCGGAATTCAGACTGTCCCATTTCCCAGCTCTTGCTCCATAGCCCTTCAAATTCCAACTTATCAGTTGCTTTTTCAATGTGGTGAGGGTTTCTTCCTCACTCTCCTATGGGCAGTGATTTCCAGACCCCCACCTTTAGTAAACGAAATAGTTTTTTTTCAATTCCTCTCCAATCTTTTTAACCAAT
>JARFYF010000104.1:87099087-87115564 GCA_030265395.1 Rhina ancylostomus | reverse complement strand
AGGTGGTTGGGAGCATCCTTCTGAACTGCTGCAGTGCAGTAAAGGGTGGTTGATGGGATGCCATTCCAAGTGGGCTGCTTTGTCCTCGATGGTTTTTTGAGAGTTGTTGTACTCATCCAGGCAAGTGGAGAATGTTCCATTGCACTCCTAACTTGAGCCTTGTACAAGATGGAAAGGCTTTAGGGTGTCAAAAGAGGAGTGACTCTCCATGGGATACCTTGCCTCTGGCCTGCTTTTGGGACCACAGTGTTTAAGTGACTTGTCCAGTTCAGTTTCTGGCCAAGGTTTCCCTTCCCCTCCCCTCCCCTCCCCCTGCCCCAGGATGTTGATGGTGGGGTCTCAGCAAGTTTGTGGCTAATCTGTCTGCTGTTGGATGTCATGGTCTGGTATGAATATCACTGGCCATATATCAGTCCAGGCCTGCAATACAGTCTGCTACTATTATCTGTATTTGTGCTTGAATCAGAAACTGATAAAAAGCTACAACAACACCTTTCATTGGACTAAGAGGGGTAATTTATCCTCGCCAGCAGGATCAATGCAAATTGGCGAAAACTAATAAATACATCAAAATAACAGAGACTGAAGATACAGAAAATAATGTTCAGACTCGTTTCGAGCAACTAATGCATGGAACTAATAAATAACAATGTGAACTTATTACATATCAGTATGAAGTACTGAACATGGGTGAAAAATGATTTATTAAATTAACAGAAAGGGAATGATGGTTGTGTTCTGTGACTTGGACCATTTAATTATGGGGCGGCACAGTAGCTTAGTGGTTAGCACGACGCTATTACAGCGCCAGCAACCCGGGTTCAATTCCCACTGCTGTGTGTAAGAAGTTTGTACGTTCTCCCGTGTCTGCGTGGGTTTCCTCCGGGTGCTCTGTTTTCCTCCCACATTCCAAAGACATACAGGTAGGTTAATTTGGGGTTTAAAATGGGCAGCGTGGACTCGTTGGGCCGGAAGGGTCTGTTACCATGCTGTAAATAAAATTTTTAAAAAATTTAAAGAAATGAGTTATATTCAATGATTAAGCTTAAATTAAAGCATATCCATAAACGCTTGAAATCTTAGGGCTGAGAACAAGAGGCCAGACAATCAAACTATCAGTCCTGTTTTTCATAATGACATAGTATGATTGGTAATTATTTTTCTCTTTTCAAACCTCTAATCAAAGACTCACATCTGAGAGTTAGATGGACAAAGTCATGAATTCTCAGTGTAGGGTTTCTAATAATAATAATGCACGCTTGGGAAAGGAGTACAAAGTTTGATTGACAAACCAGCAGGCCAATCATAGTTCTGAATAAGTCTAAATAGGATCCACTCCCTTGTTTTCCTAAGACAAAAGTAACAAACAAGGGAGAAAATCCTTTGTTCCGCATCAGTTAGTTCCAATAAAGCCTGCAAGAGACCTTGACCTGGGCTGGAATAAAGACATAATTGCTTGTTTTTTATAGGTACCTGCTAAACTGAAAAACAAAAGAAATGTAATGTGACCCTGGCTCACCAGATCATTTATTGCTTTCAACCAACAAAAGATCAGAGAACTGAAATTGAGGACATTTTCAAGGGAGTATAATTTCTAGAGCTCTTTAATCTCCATTTACAGCTGCAATGAGAGATCAGTGGATATGCTGCAGAAATTCCAGTCAAACATATTGAATTCCAATGATTTTATCTGTTAAAGTTAATAAATAGCTTTTCTGCTACCATCCTGCTAAAGTTATGGTACAGAAAGGAATCTGGTCTGAGAAAATTCTCATCCAAAGTCTACAGACAGAACAGTTACCGATCTAAAATACTGAGATGTCAATCAATGAGGACTTCAGCCAATTCTCAGTAGAGTCCTGTTGATTGATAGCTTAGCAGTCTGGGTCCACTACTGACAAAATTATACTGGGAGTGAGTTATCAATCAATAAGCAGTCCGAAACTGGGTCTTGCATGCAATCTGTGGTTCTGCTCACCTCTCAAAGGGTCTCAGAAATGGCTGTCAGTCAAAGTCACCACTACAGCCTGGTGGCTAACCTTGGACCTGCATCCTGGTGGGAAATTGCAATAAATAATTCTGATATAAAAACAGCAGTTTATTGCTTCTCTTGTAATTACATTAGAACAAGGGCTATTCATCAGTGCCTGATGCAAGCAACTTTTGGCAGTAGCACTAGGTGTTTGTCAGTGAATGTGTTTGTTCAGTCCAATTGACACCTCGAACTTGCATTATGTTCAGTTTCATTGGTTTAAACTTATGAAAATTACCAATGTCAGTTCATCTGATGAACACTGAAGTCTAACAGAGGAGAGGTGCCTTGTAGCCGTGGAGGGGAAGGTCACCTTCTTGACCTTCTTTCCTTCCTGTCCACTGGCCTTTCAGCAGCTGATGCTGTTCTCTCTGGCCTCATGTTTTCCCTCCGTTCCTCTGAAGGTGACAAAGTGCCCAAGGCCAGTCAATTCCATTCTCCCAGTGACCCTTCTAAGATGGAGTAACACAATATTAACTATTTTTTAACTGTGAGAATTTCTTGAATAAGGTTGGGGAATTCATGACAAAGTTTCCAATAAATCCAGCAGTGTGTTTCAATTATGTTCACATTTCTGACAGGAGTGCATGTGAATTGGTGGGAGAACCGTTAAGTTCGCTTAAAATTGACATCAATGGTTCCATTTTTCCCAGACAGCTGTGATGATGTCAGTGGAGGTGCCAGCAACCGAAATATCATGCTGCCTCTTTTGCGAACACAGGCTGGCATTTTAATTGCAATCAAGTGTTAAATGAACCACCTTACTGCTATTTCAAATGCTGGATTCAAATCCTCAGTGAAGATGCTACTAAGAATGAATACAAGTGAAAAAATATTTGGTTCACGACCTTGTCGTGGGCATCTCTTTGATCACTTAAGTATTCAATGGAAGTCTCTGCTTCCAAATTTAAAAATTCAAGTTTCAAATATTTACTTTGCCAGGAAATATGTGAATTTTATAATATTCCAAGACATGCAATACACAGGCAACTGGGAAACTAAGTATTGAAGATAAAAGTTGAAATGAAGCGTCATTTTTGCAATAGTGAGCGGGTAAGGTATTAGACCCTGACTTAGTTGAAGAGGAACATTGGCTGCATATTTCACAGCATGTCTGACATCAAGTCAGAGGTCTTTTTTTCTTGGAATTTTTCTCTGGCTGTCTTCTTGTTTTTCAAGAATGGGAAAAGAAGGAGACAAATACTGCTTCAGATGACTTTAAAAAAAAGTGGAAGTGATGTGCAGATATCATAATTATATGTTTGGAACATAAGATTACAACCAGCTAAAAGAGAACTGTTTCTTAAATGAATTCTTAATTCAGTAAATATACAGTTTTTTTATCCTTAGGCATTGAATTACATTCCTGTGGTGTGACATATCATGTAGCTAATGTTGAGAGATATTTTATTTCACCCTATGAACCTCACAGATTAATTCTATTCAACCTCCCGTTGAACTTAACAGAATTGAAAATGTGATACATGAAACATTCTCTGAATTAATGTTTCATTAATATAAAATCTTAAGAACAGTATCATTAGAAAACATGATTGAACAACTACTTGCATAGATCTTGCAGCTGTTTTTAGTAGCTAGCCCTGATGAAGTTACAAAATTTTTGATTAACAGGTATTTTAGCATAATATACGCTGACTGCTGTTTCTGTCTGCAAAGTAGCACAGCCATGCCTGACCTTCCCTTGAACCATATATGCTTTAATGAACCTTTTTTAACCACCCTTTCTGCCTCTATATGAGATGCACAGCAAGTTTTCTTTTTCAGAAAAATAATTTTGGCAGTCTCACCAGAAGTCAGATATTCTACATTTGGTGGTAAACACAGTCTTTAGTTATATGGAATTTGGAATCATTTCTCCTCCCTGTTCTCAAAACCCAATGTTAAAATTAACCTGCTTGGAGATGCTGGAGCCTGTATTATAAAAGGAATGTTTTTGCATTCAATGGAAACTGAATAGTAGCCATTTCAAAATGGATTGACCTTTATTCCCTGCAGTTAAGAGTATTTTAAATCATGACTTCATCATTGACATATTCTAGAAATAGCAAAGTAATGGGAATGACAGCATTATAATATTTTAATTATCTTGCACTGCAAATTTTGTAAAAATAAGAAAAACAGTGTCAATATTTCAGAGAACAAAGGTCGGACTGCAACAGATTGCATTGCCGGCATTTCCGCACCATCCATCTGCTCTTGGACCTGTAACCGTGAGTGGCATTGAAGACTCAGTCCTGAGATGCCTGGAAGCATTTGCACTTGACAGATTCTGAAGGCAACCCCCCTATTTCTACCCTTTATGCATGATCTATGTCACCAAATGTACAGCCCCCAGCCAACCTCCATGCTGCTAACAGTTGAAGTCCATGCTTTCCTTTCCTTACACAGTCACAACACAGAGATCAATTTTCAAACTAGCTGCAACTCAGTACACCACTATTTTTCTCTTGAACAGCAAGCTTGTTATCTTCATTGAATTTGTTCTTCGTTATGTCCCCAGTTGCCCTGTGTATTCAAACACAAACTAGGTTACAGCCCTGATGTATTGGTCTCCCATGTCAAAGCCAAAAGGCTAGAATGAACAAATGTATCGGCACTCAAAAAACATGTTTTCTTTTTAAATGTTAAAATCTGTTTACTTCTGTCAAGATCAATTTTCACATCACAAATGTTTTCTGTGGGGCACTGGAATCAGGATTTCCAAGTAGCTACAAGCTAGCCATCTTTTCCTTGAAGTCATGCTTTTGCCTGGAAGGTACTTTTACTTTAATTTATGTCAGCTTTCCACATTTTGTTAAGTTCTTGAATACTGTACAATGGAAAAAATAGTTTCAAATCCTGCCATAAAAATAGTTGAAAATCAGTGAACAATGTCTGCCAGATTTGGTCATTAATTACTATTTTGCTTCAAACACAGACATTACAGAGACTTTAATTTGGGAGCAGACCTGTTACTAAAGCTCTTGTTTTATTGCTGTTGTGCAATTCCCAGTGATGGGGATAACATCACCAAGTACTTTGCATCATAAACACTTAAATCCTGTGATCAGAGCTGGGCATCAGTCTATGACAGCTATTGTTTCTATAAAATATAAATATAGTATGAAAATAAAATGAAATGCCTTTAGTTAGTTTCTGTTATGCATTGAAAGCAAAAGTATCTCTGGAAAATCCCATTTCTCTTTTTTAAATTCATTTTTCAGGATCTGGCTGTTATTGCCAAGAGCAGCATTTATTCCCCATACCGAAATGCTTTCCCCATACCGGAAGGCAATGTTAAGCCACTTCCTTGAATCACTGTAGTCCTACAATACCGTTTTAGGAGAGAATTCCAGGATTTAGATCCAACAATGATTTTTGACTCCGAGGGGAACATGTCGTTGATGGAGTTCCCATGTATACCTGCCCCAGCCTTTTTTGGTGGCAGCAGGTGTTCTTTAAGAGGTGCTTTTGGAGTAATCCAGGTGAGTAACTGCAATTGGAGCAATTTGTAGGTGATAAATACAATGGTCATATAAGCTAGTGGTGGACGGAGTGCATAATTAGGATATCATATGGGATACCAGTTACATGGGTTTGAGACATAGAGTCACAGAGTTATACAGCATGGAAACAGGACCTTTGGCTTAACTAGTCCAGAGCAACCAGCGTACCTTCCTGAGCTACTCTCATTTACCTGTGTTTGACCCACATCCCTCTAAAACTTTCCTATCCATGTACCTGTCCAAATGCCTTTTAAATGTTGTAATTGTACCTGCCTCTAACACTTCCTCTGGAAGCTTGTCCCATATACCCACTGCCCTCTGTGTGGAAAAACTTGCCCCTCTTGTCCCTTTTACATCTTTCCTGTATCATC
This sequence comes from Rhina ancylostomus, assembly GCA_030265395.1. Lineage (NCBI taxonomy): Eukaryota > Metazoa > Chordata > Chondrichthyes > Rhinopristiformes > Rhinidae > Rhina > Rhina ancylostomus. The sequence continues at coordinate 87,109,655 of JARFYF010000104.1, read as the reverse complement.
TTAAATCTATACCCTCTAGTTTTAGAATCCCCAACCCTAGGTAAAAGACTGCGATCATCTACATTATCTATGCCCCTCGTGCTTTTATATACCTCTATATAGGTCACCGCTCAGCCCCCTTTGCTCCAAGGAAATCAGAATCAGCCTATCCAGTCTCTCCTTGTAACTCAATCCCTCTTGTGCTGGCAACATCCTTGTGAATCTTTTCTGCACCCTCTCTCACTTAATCACATCCTTCCAGAAGTATGGTGACCAGAAGTGCACACAATGTTCCAGATGCTGTCTCACCAATATAACATGACATCCCAGCTCTTGTGCTCAATGCCCCATTGATAAAGGCACACATGCCAAGCACCTTCTTCACCACCTTGTCTAACTGTGTTGCTACTTTCAGGGAACTATACACTTGTAGCCCTCAGTCACTCTGTTCCACTACACTCCCCAGAGCTCTGTCATTCACTGTACATCCTGGCCTGGTTTAACTTCCCAGAATGCATCAGTTTGCACTTGTCTGAGTTAAATTCTATCAGCCATTCCTTTGCCCACTTTCCCAGTTGATCTAGATCCTGTTGTAACCTTAGATAACCTTGTTCATTATCCACTACACCACCAATTTTGGTGTCATCCACAAACTTACTAACCATGCCACCTACATTCTTAGCTAAATCATTAATATATATAAGCAACAACAGAGGACCCAGTACCAACCCTTGCTGCATTGTCCTGCATGGTGCTAAGCTTCTTAAGAGTGGTTGGGACTGCCTTTACCTAGTCAGGTGGAGGGTTTTCTAACATGTTCCTGAACCTTGTCTTGTAGATAGTGGAAGGGAACTGGGATGTCAGAAAGTGGGTCACCTGCTCTGACCTGCCTTGTGTTCTCAATATTCATGTGACTGATCCAGCTGAGACTCTGGTCAATGACGAGCTGTAGGGGTGCTGATGGTGCGGACTCAGAGAAATGATAATCCCAAGGGTCAGGAGTTTAAGGCTCTGCTCTTGGAGATGGTCATTGCTCGGCAGTTCTGTGGCACAAATATTGCCTGGGACTTATCAGCTTATTCCAGCATATAGAACCATAGAACAATACAGCACAATACAGGCCCTTCGGCCTACCATGTTGTGCTGACCTTAAGACCACACCTAAGACTATCTAACGCTTTCCTCCCATATATCCCTCTATTTTAAATTTGTCCATATGCTTATCTAACAATCTCTTGAACTTGACCAACATATCAGCCTTCACCACTGCCCCAGGCATAGTCCTGGTCATGATTCATACCAACATGGGCTGTTTCAGTTGCTGAGGAGATTCAATGAATTGAACCTTGAACAACAACAAATATCATTAACAACTATCCCCATTTCCTACCTTATGATGGAAGGAATGTGATTGATAAAGCAGCTGAAGTTGGTTGTGCCTAGGGCTCAGCCCTGGGGAACCTGCAGTGATGTTCCGAGCCTAAGGTGACTGAACCTCCAACAACCGCAACCATCTTCTGTAATGCGAAGCATGACTGCAAGAACTAGAGCCTTGCCCTTTGATGCCCATTGGCTTCACATTACCAAGGCTCCTTTGTGCTATATTCAGCCAAATGCTTCCTTGATACCAAGGGCAGTCACTTTCATCCCACCTCATCTCTGGAATTCAGTGCTTTGGTTTATGTTTGGACCAGGCCTGTGATGAGATCTGAAGCTGAATGGTGCTGGTGAAAAGCAAACTGGGCCTTGATGAACAGGTTATTGATCAGTAAATGCAGATTGAAGGCAGAGTCAATAACAGCATCCATCACTTTGTTGATGATTTGGGGTAGATTGATTGAGTGGTAGTTTGCTGGATAGGATATTTTCTGACTTTCTGTCTACAGGTCGTACATGTGTATATTTCCATACTGTTACAACTGTAATGGAACAGCTTGACACAGGTAGTTCCAGAATACCTGCCTTCAGTACACCAGCCAAGATGTGATCTGCTCCCAAAGCCTTTACTATATCCAGTGGTCTGATGGCAGGGATATAAGAAGAAAGCCAATTGGCAATTCTGGCTGAGCATGATTGCAAATTCTTTGACCTAGTCTTTCTCTCTCACATGCTGGGTCCTGCCATCATTCAAGATTTTCACAGGTTCAGAGTACAGATCCTCCTTGGTCTCACATATACCTTCTAGGATTCAGGAATATACAATGAAGATCACAGTGTGCTGGTTTTATATTATGGTGAGCCAAAAAGGTTACCCTGGCCACTGTCTGTAAGGAGTTTGTACATTCTCCCTGTGTCTGCGTGGGTTTCCTCTGGATGCTGCAGTTTCCTCCCACATTCCAAATGTACGGGTGAGGAAGTTGTGGGCATGCTATGTTGACACCAGAAGCATGGCGACACTTATGGGCTGCGCCCCCAGAACACTCTACACAAAAAATATGTATTTCACTGTGTGTTTCGATGTACATGTGACTAATAAAGATATATTATCTTATCCAGCAGGCATATCACTGAGATGTCAGACCAGCTCATTCTTGATGGCAAAACCCATCCTGTGAAGACAGCCTTTCTCTTCCAGTTCACCCTTCCAGAAGAAAGAGTACTTAACATCACATCACAAATAAAACCAGCAATTTATAATTTTTGCATTCAGCAGATAATCTTCTGACCCCCTCTCTGCAGTCCACTGTCAATAGGACTAAAGTACAGACAGCAGTGTGACAAGTTCTACTCATTAGATCACAGAGGGACAAAATGAGCTCACCAGAATAAGAACAAGTGACACTATAAATCCCTCTGATAAGTTGCCCTGTTGCTGTAAGATAATGCTGAGAGTAACTCACTAGCATGAATACTGTTGATCTACCAGGGAGCTCAATGATTGCTTTGCAATGGATGCCCAGCAGCTGTTTTTTGTCCTTGTGAAATAAAGAGTATTCAACCGAGGAACTTTCTTACATTCACAGAGACAGTTATTTTGCATTGTTGTGAGAAAAAGCAGATTAGACTAAAACAGAAGGACTGGTCTGGAGTTTGCAATGGTGTTGATGTTGAAACTACCATCGTTCAGGTTAAACCCTGGGGGTGAGAGCTCCATTGCATGAGGAAAGATTAAGTGAACGGGACGGAAAATTTAGGATTTCTGCACTTGCTTTAGTCCAATGTGGAACTCTCATGTGGCTGCTGCCAGGGATTCAGCCCACTTTCCATAGCCTTCAGCAACTCAGTCAATGGAAGTCACTTAAAGAGGTTTGAATCTAATGCGAGCCATACAATGAATCTCTTACACTGTTCTATGGGGTCTAAGTGAATGTTTAATAATGTATTGAGCCATAAATACAGCTTAGCAAACCACCTGGCCACAAAAAAGAATTCTAAAATATTTCCAAGTCAGATATCTCGAAACATAAAGAATTTAAAATTTATTTATTAAGAAGCATATTTCTGACTTTTCAGCTTCTATGTGAATCATTTATCATTCTGACTAATTAACACTGCTGTATAATGCTTAAGAAGTCAATAGAAGTCATGCAATTTGTTTTCAGCTGTGCTGACTGGAAGAATTCTTGAATGAGATGAGCTGGTCAGCTAACAATGATGTCAGAGCTGCTGGGTGCCAAGAATCCTATGAATTGATACTCAAGATGAGCAGGTGTCATAAAAGGGGAAGCTTGTACCACCGAAGTTGATGTGGCTTTGTGGGGAGCTTCTTATAAGGTCAGTGGTGAGCATCACTGCTTGGCCACTGACTGCCAACTCTGTTCTGAAATAAGTGAGATGGAAATGCTCTCTGCAGAGGTACCAACACTTACCTCAGGACATGTGTTTTCATATGGGATCATCAGAGGCCACAACAATAAACTTAAAAGCTGTTACTAGAGGACAAAATAGAAGTAAAAATTACCATCTGCTCTGACTACTGGCCATGTATGGCCACTGTGAAGTGAGAATCAAAGCCATAACATCTCTTGCCACAGACATCTTTATGGGCTTGCCACATACCAACATAATTACAGTATATTATGAAAATGTATCTGAGATTATCATTGGCCTGCATAATTTTTTAAATGAAGAAGTATATATTGGTTGTGAGTCCATATTTTTCTGCAGTGAATTCCTGTGCTGAAAGCATTTTATCGTGGAATTGCCATTGCAGGACTTTACTGGATGGGGCGGCACGGTAGCGTAGTGGTTAGCACAACGCTATTACAGTGCCAGTGACCAGGGTTCAATCCCCGCCGCTGCCTGTAAGGAGTTTGTACGTTCTCCTGTGTCTGCGTGGGTTTCCTCCGGGTGGTCCAGTTTCCTTCCACATTCCAAAGACGTACGGGTAGGTTAATTTGGGGTTTAAAATGGGCGGCGTAGACTCATTGGGCTGGATGGGCCTGTTATCACACTGTAAATAAAATTTTTTAAAAATTTAAGCAAAAATACACCAGCTCTCCCACTTAATAAGGTCTGGGCTAATCCTATGCCTTGTCCACCTTCCCATCCAATGCCATCCCTCGATTTTCTTACTGTCCAAATGTCTATTACCTCATTCTTGAATATATTCAACCACCGAACATCCACAGCCTTCTAGGTGGAGGGTTCCAAAGGCTTGCACCATTCCTGGTAAAGAATTCTCACTGCAATTAAATTCCTTCCTCCTTATCCTGAGGCTACATACCCCATCTCTCATTGTTCTAAACTGCAGTGTATTGGCCAGTCTTACTTAATCTGTTCTCATACAACAGAGCTCTCACCCCCAGGTGTTAACCTGATGAATCTCTGCAGTCATCACGAGATTGCAAGTATATGCTTTCTTTTGCATGATGACCAAATCTGCACACATACTCCAGGTGCCGTCTCACCTACACTGCTTTCTTCTGCTATTTTCAAATGCTTATGAATTGCCCTACCAAAACCTGGGTTCAATCTTGACCTCCTATGCTGTCTGTGTGGAGTTTGCATGTTCCTCCTGTGACCACGTGGGTTGCATCTGAGTGCTCTGGTTTCCTCCCTCATCCCAAAGATGTGCAGTTTGGTAGATTACTTGGTCACTGTAAATTACCCCTAGTTTGTAGGTGAATAGTGGAACCTGGGGAAAGTTGATGGAAACTTGGGGAGAATAAAATAGGATAAGTATGGGAGTAGTGTAAATGGGTGCTTGATGGTTGGCATGGACTTGGTGGGCCAAAGGACCCTTTTAAGTGCTGTATGACTTTATAAATTTGCCCAGGACATGACTGGCTAGTGAACAGTTGATCAGCCCTTTGCGGAGATTAGAAGACCAGAGTTTCATCTGCTGCACTGCCTGGTCAGCAGAACGGTAAAAGTGATTCATCTCATCATTCTGAGCCAGAGGGAGCCCTAGTGTCCATCATTACCCAGTGAATTTACCAAACAGACACTTCAATGGTTGCATGTGGGTGAGATTAGACTTGATTCCAATTCCCATCCCTCATGATGAAAGAAAAAAAATAACTTACTTTTCTACTTACTCCTTCATGATCTCTATGTGGTTCAAAGCACTTTACAGTTGCTTAAGTACTTTTGAAGTGTTGTAATGTGCAGCAAATGCTGTATTCAATTTGCACCCAGCAAGGTTCCACAAAATGCAATGAGGTAATGATCAGATAATCTGTTTTTTGGTGATAAATTTGGCCAGGACACCAAGACTAACTCGTCTGCTCTTTGAATTAGTGCCATAGGAGTTTTTTTTACATATATCTGGGGGGCAGATGGGGCCTTAGTTTAACATCTTATCTAACAGTCTTCATAACTCATACTGTGGCACGAGATGACTGACTAGATTTTCTGCTTAAGTCTCTGGAGTGGAACTTGAAGGTGCACTGCTCTGATTCAGAGGTGAGTGTGCTACTGACAGGGTAAAGGTTGAATAGCAATGACAGGCATTGTTGACAGCTTGGAATTGTATGAATTGGATGGTTCAAAGCAAAAACTATCAGTGGAAACTGGAAATCTAAAATTTAAAACAAAAGCAGAAAATGCTGGAAATACTCAGCAAGTCATGCGGTATCTGTGGAGAGAGGAATAAAACAAATGTTTTAAGTCAACAAAGCCATCAGGCTGAAGTATTAACTCTGTTCTTTTTTTACCAGGGATGTTGCCTGACTTGCAGAGCATTGCCAGGATCTTTTCATTCTTTATGTAGGGAACTGCCTCTAGGGCCAAGTACGAAAGGGCAGCTTCTGCCCAGAAACCATTCTACAGAGGGTGTCTGTGCCATCAGGATGAATTAAGAAAAACTCATTACATTGTCCTCAGCCTGTGTTTACAGATTCTGACTACATTTCCTCTTTTTTTTCTGTTTATCTCATGCCCTAGTCAAAACAGATGTCAATTGTTTTTTTGGATTAGTGTCCCAGTCTTTTTGCTGTTGGCAGTTTTTGCTGCTGTTTTGCTTTGCCATTTTGATGGCTTCCTGTAGCTTAGTGAGTGCAGTCAGCAGTGTTTGGAGCAGCTCCAATGACCTGCTGAGGTAAAGAATTGGGTCGGCTATGCCATCAGATGTCAGGAAAGCTCTGACTGCTCCCGATATTATTCTCTAATGGAACTGCATTCCAGGAATCTGTAGCTGTTACCTGCAAAGAAGAGCTGGTGGAAAAGTAAATTTCCAAATCTTCCTGGGTTATCTTAAACACAGGAATGTTCAGTTCCAGTCAGAATAGAGGGTGTCATTCGGGATCATAGGAAGTCCTATTTGTATTTAACTGCAATTTAGGAATTTCTTGCTGATCTTGAGCGATTTGTGCATAGATCAATGTTTTGGAACAGCATCAAATCTCTGTCAGCCCATTTTCTTAAAGAGGTGGCTCTAAATTTGTTTTCTATTAAGAAACACAATTGCAATGATTGATTGCTTGTTGTGATGGGGTTGGGAGCAGTGTCATGGTACAACCCATTCAACAACCTGTACCTCAGTGCAGAGTTCTAATGTGGAGAGTTTCTGAAATCAGTTGTGCTATCATGAGGAACTACCAAGAAGAGCCAGATGCTTCCAAGCAGCTGGAAATGGAAAACTAGAGGAAAACACAGCCTCCTCACCACAGGCCACTTTCATGAACCACCTGGTGACTGGATGGAAAGTAACAACAGCCTGGGATCTCAGCCCTGCAGCAAATAAAGCAAGCGCTTGGTTTCTTCTTGGTGCTCTGTCCATTGTAAACAGGTTAATGGTCGTGTTGAAATATTGCACATAAGGCACTTAATACAAAAATGCCAGCCAATCTGCACAAAACTCCCATGTGAACTGATAAGAGAAATTAAATAATAAACACATTGCCATCTGGCAAAAGGACCAGAGGAACGATGAAAACAAATATTTTTAAGCAGCGAGATGTTATAATCTGAATTGCACTGCCTTAAAGAGAGATGAAATCAGATTCAATCAAACCTTTCAAAAATCAATTGCAATTGCACTTGAAAATAAAATGGCAAGTCAATGGGGAAAGAAAAAGAAAGAAGGAAAGGGGAATGAGAAAGAAGAAAAAGGAGGAGGAGAAGGGGAGGAGGAGGAGGAGGGGAGGAAGAGGACGAGGTGGAGGAGGACGAGGAGGAGGAGGGGCGGAGGAAGAGTAGGAGGAGGAAGAGGAGGAGGAGGAGGAGGAAGAAGAGGAGGAGGAAGAGGAGGAGGAGGAAGAGGAGGAGCTACATCAGCAAAAATTGGTATCAGCCAAGATGATTAGTTTTTCATACAGAGGTTTGGAATCCCCTGCTCATTTATGAGAAGAAAAAATCATTAATTACTAATTCATGCAATTAAACCTCCAGGTGAGGTCTTTCAATGAAGAGAGATCAGGAAGAACATTTGCAATGTTTGCAAATGAGTCTAAGCAGAAACTTGAGCAATACAGATATTTATAATCAAAGGTTTAAGTGCTTATTTCACATATGCTCTAGCCTGCTGTGATAGAAATTAAAATTATTCTGATAGAGTGACAGCCATTGTAAATTCACTGATTTATTTGTATTGTCTACATTACTCTTTCTCTCAAGAATTTGGATACGTATAGATGGGAAAACTGTAGAACGATTTCTCCATATTGTACAGTGTATCCCCAAAAATATACCAAGAGTATGTAAAAAGCATATTTAATATAGTTATGCAGCCCACATACTGTCACCGCAGACTGCCCTTTGACAATGAGAGCATACTTATTTAGCTCGGTTGACACAATAACAATCATGCAAATACATTTGAATGTCAATCCAATACATTTTTTATAAACTTTTTATTGATCTGTGAAATGATCTGTGTTAAAGTTGGTGCTCTAGGGAACAGTGAAATTGTTTTATTAAGAAATGCACGTAAACTGTACGGTTTAGATGGTGCATGTGCAGGCTCTTAGCAGCAGGCCTGTGGTTAGTAAGTGACTAAGTTATTCAGGATCAATTTCTGAGTACAAGACCAGGTTTCAGGACAGCAGATTACATATTCAAAGATCTGCTTGCAAATAACTTAAGACAAAAATAGAAAAAGTGCAATAATCTCCTCCCCAAGAAAGAGAAATGTGTTCAACCAAACCCATTCATTCTCTTTATTCCATGTTGAGCAACCACTGAGCAGAATGTTGCAAGAGGAGAAGAACATTAATGTTCCTCAACTCAAAGTGAAATAGTGGCAAAAGGTGCAGCAACCCAGCTGAACACACAGTCGGAAGTGTGCCCTTGTGTCTTCAAAACATGATGCTGCCATGCAGTAGGTGAGTGTGTCTGTCAGTACTGGCTCGGAGTTATTGTCTTAACATGAGATATCTGCATCTCTCTGAGTAATGATTATCTGAAGAAGGAATAGTGAATGGATATTATGTTTTTTTGTATGTTTATTTACCATTTAGTTATTGAGTGTTTATTCAATCCATTAGATATAGACTGATATACTGAACAGAACTTTCTGAATATGGAATTAATCGAATCATACTGAGTGGTTGTTGAAGAATTACACACTGTGCTTTCATACAACATTGTAATTAATAATAGATCTAATATTAATGCAATAATTTATTAAAGCATAAGAACATAAGAATTAGGTTCCAGAGTAGGCCTTACAACCTCTCAAAGGCCCACTCCACCATTTAGAATGATCTTGGTTAATCTAATTATTGGCTTCAGATCCATTTTCCTAAATCATCCCCTTAGTTTTTGATTCCCTTACAGCCAAAAATCTATCTCAGCGGTGAACATACTTAACGATTGTACATGTGGTTTTCAAAGGTCACAGACAGACTTTGAGTCAGAAATAAGTGCCTGCATAGCTCTCAGTGTCAAAGTCAGGAATGTCCTCTCCCTCAGAAGCCTTGCCTCAAGATGCTTTCAGGCTGTCTCTGTAGAGAAATGGCATACATGGTGTTTTACTGCTCACTGCTGATTTAAGATAAGATATCTTATTAGTCACATGTACATCAAAACACAGAGTGAAATACATCTTTTGCGTAGAGTGTTCTGGGGCAGCTCACAAGTGTTGCCATGCTCCCGGTGCCAACATAGCACGCCAACAACTTCCTAACCTGTATGTCTTTGGAATGTGGGAGGAAACTGGAGTACCCACGCAGACACATGGAGAATATACAAACTCCTTACAGACAGTGGCCAGATTTGAACCTGGGTCACTGGTCGCTAACCACTACACTACTATTCCTGCCCCATTGCACTGACAAAATGGGAAACCTTCAATTTTTGGTCAATACAACCTTTGCATTCATACCTGAAAGGGATATTTGGCTGCAATGCAGGGTTCCCCAAAATACAAGTATTTGGGGGGCACTTGGACTCTTACAGAAATCTCCATGGCAACTTCCTGACATGGGTGCCCTTTGTACAAGAAGGCTGCTTCCTGCATGCTCTATTCTGTAGAAGAATGTGTGAGTTCCTCTTCCCATTACCTCCCCCTGGAAAGGGAAGAGGGTAAAATCTACCCTCTCCTCCCATCATTGCAGCATTCATTCCTTGTCCACACTCCCGAGTAGTTGAAAGAGTGCTGGATGTATTGTGGTGTGGTCCTCTGAAGGTTACTTCCTGAGGTCAGGTGAGGAAAAGAGGAGGTTTTTGGTGCCAACTCTTCTGTCAGACATTTTTCTTCTTTCCACTCATTTCTGATCTGATAAAACCTGGAACCATTTCTCTTTCTTCTGGATGTCTCCTGTCATTTCTGGCTGTTCAGCCATGATGGGTAATGTGCTGAAATTGGTATTGGTACTGGTTTATTATTGTCATTTGTACTGAGGTCCAGTGAAAAACTTGTCTTGCATACCGTTCATACAGATCAGTTCACTACACAGTGCACTGAGGTAGTACAGGTAAAAACAATAACAAAATACAGAATAAAGTGTCACAGCTACAGGGAAGTGCATTGCAGGTAGACAATAAAGGTGCAAGGTCAAACAAGGTAGATTGTGAGGTCAAGAATCCATCTCATTGTATAAGGGAACCAACTGTTCAATAGTTTTATCACCCTGGGATAGAAGCTGTCCTTGAGCCTGGTGGTATGTGCCCTCAGGCTCCTGTACCTTCTGCCTAATGGGAGAGGAGAGAGAATGACCTGGGTGGGTGGGGTCTCTGATCATGCTGGCTGCTTCACCAAGGCAGCG
>JARFYF010000104.1:86811639-86823096 GCA_030265395.1 Rhina ancylostomus | reverse complement strand
CAGTAATACTATTTGCTATCCTGCCTTCCAAAGATTTTGCAACTTAATATGAGTGAAATGGAAGACATAAATTCCATTCAAAATTTAGATGCTGGCAAAATACATTTGGCTTTTAATAATGTCAATGTTGTTTTAATGTGCTGCAAAATACACGTCAAATGGAGCATGCAAATCTTATTTAAGCATCAACATGTGACGGTGAATTGGTGGAATGTGTATTTGCTTCCTCCCATTCTCACCCTCACCCATTCCATTAACCTTTATGTCTCAGCTACGTTAATGTTAAGGAGGAAACATTTTAGCCACAGGCATTCCTAACTTACTCCTGCACACCTCCTAACAGCCAGCTCAAAGCAGTATTGATGACTGTTTGAGAGATGGTGCCCTCCCTAATCCTCTTAACTGCAGAAAACAAAGAGAAACTAATAAAGAAATAAATGCCAGGCTTGGTCCTATCTGACATTGACCGTGACACATGTATTTCAAACAGCAATTTGAACACAGCCCTTATTTATCGAGACTTAGGATGATTTTTTTTCAGCCTTTGCACCAAAATATAGGTATTGTTCCATTTTCATTACTTAAACATTGTCATCATGATACACTTCCAATGAGATTCATTATGTAATATTTCCTTTCAGTATCAATGTCTGGTTTTAATGTTGCCTGGAGATTTTCTTGATTGTTTCTTTTTTAAAGGGGCAATTCCCACATTTCATTTATTTTTCAGTCTTATTTCTAGCAATGGTTTATGAAGGTAAATTTGCCCACTTGTGGATTTACTTTCAGACACTGATGCATGCACTGCAATTCTCCACAAGACTGCATTATCTCACTTGAATTCAACACCATGTTCTTGCTGACAACTGAAATATTCCATTTTTCTCAGTATTTCATTTGGATATATTTACTATTCTAGTTAAATCACAGAGATGAATATAACAGGAACTCCATCCATCTTGCATGTAAATCAGTGCAGATAGTAAGAAATACAAACTTTGAGAGTTTTGTGTGAAGTAATGCACAGCATAACTCAAAAGAAAAATATAATAAGAAAGACACTACAGAGGATGGGCACCATCTGAAAAAAACTACATCATTACAGACCAGAGAAATAATATTTTCTTAAATCTCTTCCTTAACTTGAATTTCCTTCTGTGCAGCTGCACAGTGGTAAGTAAGAATGGTGGACGGAAAATCATTCCAACAGGAGATATCTTAACATGGCCAGCTGAAAACTGTCATGGGTCAAAGATTTCCCTTTTACCACACAAGGTGCTCAGGGCTGTCCAGGCTATCGATACAGGGAGAGTTCCACCTGGCACAGGAAAGCAGATGATTGCTAACTTCAAGATGGAGGCAAATCAGTCCTTATTAGAATCAAATAGAAAATCCTGCATATTATAGATACGTCAAAGCAAAACCAAAATATTTGATGATTTATAGGGAAGTGATTGCTTGAAGACTGAAGAAATAATAATGTTGAAGTTTAGAAATTGTAACACACATTGGAAAAGGCACCATTAGGCAAATTCTGCAGTGGCAGCCCACACCATACACAAACTTGTACGAGGACAGTAGTGATATTCCACCATCCATGAAGCTGAAGGCTCAGAAGGTACAAGAACAGGCAGTAAACAAGGCAGGAGGGAATGGAATATAAAACAAACATAGCAAAATGTGGAAGAGAATGGCAGCCTGTATGAGGGGATGTTATTTTACATAATCATGTTTTCTGTACCCCAGAAAACCCCAGTACCCCAGAAAAATCCTGGTCAGGAGCTACTGAAATCAAAATGACTTTGTACCAATGAGAATGTCTGTTCAGCAAAAGGCTAACTAATGTCAGCCTTCAGCTTTCAAGATGTTTGATCATTATAGGAAAGCAGAGCTCAGAGCATTTAATAATAAGACAACAATCCCACAACCACTCAAGAAATACAGTCACATTCCAAAACAGATTTCTCTCAGCAGATTATTGGAGCAGCAACTGAAAGCCAACAGAAGACCCAGTTAAGTGAAAACTATAGGACAATGTTCTTGGGAAGCCTCAATACAAATGATGAAGACCAAATGTGCATAACTCTCACATCCTCATCACCAAATGGACAAAATCTGTGTCCTGCACCTACACCCATCAAGCTCATTGTATAGCTGGGACCTCCTACTTCTATACACTGACTGGCAAAATTCAATGCTTAGAACTATGGAAACATATCACAAAAGCCTACAGAGCAAAGACAAAATTCAGCTGCCAGTAACTTAGCAAAATTACTGGGGTTCTGGAAACTTTGGGGCTTATCTTTCCTTTGATTATGTGGTTTGACAAGTAGGTGGTGGCTGGTAGGTTGACTGATTTTAATCAATCCTTAAATTTACTATTAATGATTGCTGAGCTTTAGAAAGTTTCATCAACCAAGGCATCTTCCAAAAAAATCACACAACTGGAGTAAGTGACACTTTAATCACAAAGGGGTTTCAGTGAATGTCAGCTCACAAAATAGTCTAACCTTCTGAGGACTGAAACAATCACTGGACACTAATAATGTCTTGGAGCTGAAAGAAGGGTATGGATTCTATTTTAACTATCAATCCAATCTGTTCTGTCACATGTACTCAGGCAAATTGTCCAATATGATGAGTATTTGCCATGGTGTCCATCTGAATGAAACTAGTTGACACAACTTGAGAGACATTTTGAATGCCAAGATTTCCTTGATGAATACCTTCCTCTAGGCATTAAATGCTGAGTGTATATCGTGATGATGGGGTGGGACAAGTGCAGAGAATAAGAAAGGGTCTGTTACTTTCGGCTGAGAGCTACCACTTGCTTTACTCAATCTACCAACACCATCCAGAAGTGATTTCATATAGATGCTGAACAAAAAAAAGTTGCCTTCCCCATAATTTCTGCAATTTTGCCTCAGTCACTGATCTTCAGTAGCTGCATTCTGTTCCCCGTTTCTACATTTCAAATTGCCGTCTTTATTACTTATTTTCCCCTCTGGTCAAATGAAGATAATCTTTAATCTTAGAAACCATGGGATGGTTAAAGAGGAGATGCTCAGGGACCAAGAGGAGGGTTGACTACCAGTGAGCAGTGGCAATGGGCAGGGTTGGAACCCATCATTACTGGTCAGGGGTCTGTGTTGGTGAGTCTGAGAGTTGCAGTTGTCAGATCAGTGTTGGAGGTGTGTTTGGTTCCATAAATGGAGCTTAGGTTGTAGATGATGGGGATATGGTTAGAGACTAAGTCAGGCAAAAGTCATGTTAGGTTCAGGGTTCATACTTTTGGGTCAGTGGGAGTTTCGATGCAGTGTGAGTTAATAACTGAGGGTGGCATCCACCTGGGTCCAGGTCCCAAGCCTGGAAGCTGCTGGGAGAAGCAGGCTGCACAGGTATGGTGAAAGCCCATTTCGGCAAGTATATTCTGCAAACAGTGCAGGTCTCTCCAATGAAAGTGTTCATCCCGGAAGTGGTATCCAGATGTGCATTGTACGTCATTGGGCACTGCGGTCCGTGCCTAGGGTCCTCTGCACCTTTCAAATCACAGACTTTGAGATTCTCGCCAATGTCCCTACTTTTGGTTCATGTTTCTTTTTTTAAATTGTAGTGTGGCACAGAAAATAGCATTATGTAATCTAGTTGCTCTGCCTATGTTTTTTAAACTGCAACACTAAAAGCTTGAAATTGCATTTGAAAGTAACACTCACTCTTGTTTTTAATGTGTAAAACACACACATAAAGTATTTTTCACATGGCTTTAAGCGAGTGTTCATTTCTAGCAGAAATCCTGCCCGTCAGGGAATCAGTCCTGACTACTTCTCCTAATTTCTTCTACTGCTGATGTCATTTCCCTGTTGTCTTTGGCACAAATGATGACATCATCATTATGCACTTTGTGTATTTCTGACTTATTGACAGAAATTGGGTCAATACTTTGGAATCTACAACCTTCACTGTTCACTCAGAGTTAAACAAGAAGTACATCAACCAGAAAGAGAGAACCATATGTGAATTAAAGAGTCCCCTTTGGAACAAGGATTTTAGTCCTGATGCAGGTCCTTGACCTGAAACATCAACATACACCTTTGTCTCCACAGATACTGCCTGACCTGCTGAGTTCTTCCAGCATTCTGTTTATCTTTTGTTCCAGATTCCAGTGTCTGGAGTCTTATTTGGCTCCATGGATTTTATTTTTCTTGACTCTTGCTAAATTAATTCGGTAAATTGGTTTATTATTGTCACATGTACCAAGATACAGTTAAAACCTTCGTTTTGCATGCCATCCATACAGATCATTTCATTACAATAGTCCATTGAGGTAGTACAAAGGAATGCAATAACAGAATGTAAAATAATGTGTACAGTTACTGAGAAAGTGCAGTGCAGGTAGACAACAAGGTGCAAAGCCATAAGGAGGTAGATTGTGAGCTCAAGAGCCCATCATATCATACTGTGGGACCAAGTGTTGCTCCTTTTCCAGACAGCACTGGCAAAAAATTGTAACATCTCTGCACTAGAAACAATAATATGTGGCAATTGATGATTGTTCTACCAATTCCATTGCCCAACATGGCTCTGCATAACCCTTCTCCTCTCCCACCCTCAATTTCCTCCTGCCAACATCTTCCCCAAATTTTTCCTTCCTCACTGACTGTTTTGCATCATCCCTGGTCCTCTTTTCCTTTTTGTCATTGCCCACTTGGCAGCTGTAAGCTCAGACAGCAACTGCTGTCTGTGAATGCACAAATCGTCATCCAACACATTTAAATTAGAGATGCCCAATTTCTACTGACATGAGTAGAAAGTAATGTCATTTAAACTTATAAGATTTTTGGTTGGATAGAAGTGATTATTCTCCTTGTTTACAGACCCTTTTTAAACATAAACTTTCAGCTGCTCTCCGAAGGTGAATTGGAAGCTGGAATCTAAATTTACAGGAATGTTCATCCTTAATGTACATGGATATGTTGTGTATCCAATAGTGTCCTCTGTCAGAGTATTCATCCATAAGGAAATACCATCCCTCTAAATTGAGTCTTAAAAGTCTCTGCTATTGTGCTGGCATTATTTGTCTTTTAAATGGAATTCCCAATGGCCATACTGAACAAACAATATCATTATTGCATTCTCAGTGTAAAGACCAAGGATAAAACTTTACACTAAACTGTTTCAACATCACTATTCATTTTTATTGCTTTCTACATGTCTGTGACAATCAAGGCTGCCATTTATTGTCCATTTCTTAATGCCCTGTGAGTGTGATGGGAAGTCTTTCTGTGTGCTTCTGCAGATAGTTTTCTCACAATGGAGACAGGTCTGGAAGGTCAGTTACGTTTCACTGAAACCACAGGGTATATTTTCTAATTACAGAAAATATAATTTAAAGTTTTTATCTATTGCTCTCACAGAAATAACTAATATTTCAGTCTTGGGTCATAGATTTCAATAAATTGCTGGAATATATCTGTATGACCATAACAGATTTAAACAGGAAGTACATTTAAAGGATGTTTGATTTAAGTAAACATCAGTTGCCAAATGATTTATATTAAATTCATTTTGCTTGGGTGACCTAAGAAATTTGAGGAAATAAAAATAAGCAAGAAAGAAAAATATGTTTTCTGAATGGTGCAGTTAGAGTTTTTGAGGAATGAAGTCAGTAGATTGTAACCGACAGCTTCAATTACCTGCACACGGTCCAAAGACATGTCTGTCTTTGAGTTTGAGAAATGGGTCCAGGAAAAGGATGAATTAGCCTTAAGATTTGAAGAAATTATGTGGCAATTCAAGCAGAAAATTAGCAATTACATTTCATGTCATCAGTAATAACTATTTCTAAAAAATCTTTGCTTAATGTTAGACACTGCAACTGTAAATCAAATAGCTACACCTGTGTTCCATCAACTAGAATGTCCTCTGCATAGCAATGGCATTTTGGCTTAAATGTAGTTTTTACTACGATAAGGAAAACTGCTGACATCAGTTCAATGAAAAAAAAATCACAAGTAATTCATTTCACGGGATAACCTAACCTTGGTTCAAAAGAGCAGACATCTATTTACTCACAGCAAAGCTGTATACCTTATCTGTAAAGGATTCCCTTGCATCCAACACATATAAACACTTTAATCAACAGTTCAAAGCCAAAAAGTGGTTCAAAATATGTAGTAGAAGATATGCAACTGTTATGCAAAACTTGTTAAATCTTTAAAAGCTGTGGTTAGAGGAAAACTTCAGACTTTTATCTTACCACTACAACTTTGTTTCTGATAATAAGCATAAAGCAGGAAAGTATCAGCTCATAAAAATAATGTTTTCTTTACAGGAATTATTACAATAAGCCATGTTGCCACAGAAGCATGTTTGATAAGTCAGCTTCTGTGGCAATTGCTGCTGTAGTTTTGTGGAGACATTGCTTGCATTATTTGTTTGCAAAGAAAAACACCATCAAGCTTCTCTGTCCAGTGTGATGAAGAAATTTTAATCAGACTAACTTCAGCAAGGCATTAGAGATATTACTAAAATGATATGAAGCTCTCCTGTTTAACAAAAAAAATCTTTACTTCCAAATGCAGACGGCTATCCCACTGGACCCTCAGTTGGAGTTCAGGATGAACTGGAAATCTGAAATCTTAACAAAAATTCCTGGGAACAGTCAGCAAGTCAAGCAGCATCTGTAGAAAAAAAATCCTGATTTCCTTTTTAAGTATCACCCTCTGCATTCAGCATCCCAGTTGTCCCTTCTTACCCCACCCAACCACTCCTCAGTTCTCTACACCTGTCATATGCTTCCTTTTCTCTCTACCTAACCCCTGCTATTCCTTGACATCTAGTGTGTCTTGGATGAGGTGGACAACGGAAGAGATTCAAAGATGTCTTAAAGGCCAACATGAAGAAAAGTAACATTGACATCAACAATTGGGAAACCAATGCCAAGGACAGGAAACTCTGGCAAACCATCATCCGAGAAGGAACAGCAACTTTCAAAGCCAACGGATATGCAGAATTAGAGGGAAAGAGGCAGCAACAACCAAAGCCCAATCTGCCATCTCGAACTACCTGTCCTGAACGTGGAAGAATTTTCAGAACCAAGCTTGGACTAGTAAGCAACTTGAGAGCCCGTAAATAGATCAACGGAATGAAAACCATCATCCTCGACCTCAGGGTAGCCATGACGAAGTATTCCGAGGGCTCTGCCTTGAGGAACTCTAGCAATATTGTCTGGGATATGGCTGATCTGATTGTAACGTTAATTCTGCATTCTCCTCTACCTGTGGTAACTTGGAGGAGTTGTGCTTTTATATTGGTGATTAATGATGTCATATTTGGAATACTGTGCTCAGTGTTGGTCTCAATTAAGAAACATTGTTAATGAAAAGGTTTAGTGGACTAATATCTGGAATAGACAGGTGGTCTTACCAAGAGTGGTTGAATAGGTTAGGCTTTTAGAGTAAGAAGCATAAAAGTGGACTTGAGTGAAACAACTAAGATCCTTGGGTGAATGCAGAGAGCATATGTGGGATAAATAGCTATCTCCCCTCTTTCCAGTCCTGATGAAGGGTCTCAACCCAAAACATCGACTGTCCATTTTCCTCCATAGATACTGTCTGACCCGCTGAGTTCCTCCAGTGCTTCGTGTGTTGCTCGAGTCAAATTGAATTTATTGTCATACATGTACAAATACATGGATGCAGAGATGCAATGAAAAGCTTACTTGTAGCGGCATTATAGGCACTTAGCTTTAGAGGCACAACATTTAGAAGAAAAACATAAATTAAATATAAATTATACAAGAATTGTACAAGAAAGATCACAATGGGATCCAAAAGAAATAAAGTTCATTGTAGTGCAAAGTGATCATAATGTTAGTATACTGAGGTAGTGATTAGGGTTGTGCAGGTTGGTTCAAGGACTGAATGGTTAAAGTAAGAAGATGAATGTTTTGATTTACTTTAAATACAGCTGTTGATAGGAAACTTTCAATTTTTCCTTTTCCTTTTACAATATTTTTTATTAAATCCATGAAAAGAATATGCATCAAAGAGTACATGCATCAAGAAAGAGAGTAAAAATACTACTGAATACATTGTGTTAAATCATACTTAAGATTACAATACTCTAAATCAATAATCACATAGTTAATAAAGGAAGAAAAAATTGAAATATTTTATTCAATTTATGTTTCAATTTTTAATGTGCTTTAATTTCTAAATTTAAGTCCTCCATGTTAATTTTAACTCAAATATTAGCCTTCCACAGCAGCTTCTCCTCATACCCTGTTTCTGTTTTTGAAAAAAAGTCTTGGTACAACGAGATCATTGTATCTGCTGATGTGTTACCTTGAAAATGAACTCTGTTTTTTGTACATAGTAATTTCCAAAAAGGGCAGACTCTGCAAGGTATCCAAAATGCCATTTGAATTGCACTTACTTTATGTTTAAGCATGTGTATCTTTTAGCAACTATAGTCTGCAATTTGTGTGAATTTAGTAAGTGCAATAGGAATAATATTTGTTTTATGGTTCCAAACTTAAATTTGTTTGGCAGTTTTTACCTGATACTTGTATGAGCAATTAGGAATTGAACAGAATAAGGTAATACCTGACTAAAGTACATCTGATAGCAACCTTGTAGAAATGTACAATGTAGGTTTATTTAAGCACTGTTGAATCATTTCTTTAGTCACTGATGCTGTTAATTGGACTTGATTTTTAAGTGGAGAGTAACAAAATATTCTACAGTTTCTTGGTTCATGTATGTAGCATGCAGTATAGTGGGTTTTCTAAACAGCTATTTTATAAAATGTATTAATGGTCAACTTTAAATATTTTTTTCTTGCAGGCCTATTCACTCGTAGATCGTGAAGTTGGTTATTGCCAAGGGAGTGCTTTTATAGTTGGGCTTCTTCTTATGCAGGTATTTTACTTTTACATTTAAGAAGCCATTCTTTGCGGAATCGCTGTGCTTACTTGTCGGAGGTTTTTAGTCCTGGTAGGATTGTCAAGATGACAGCATTGGAGCCATTGTTTCATGTTGTCATTATTCAGTGTGCTGATAGTAAATAATTTAGAATTCACAATAAACTTTTGGAGTATGTAATCTAGTTCTCCAGAAATGTTTAAAATTTGCAGGTGATCAAGTACTAACTGTATTCTGTGATCATCCACAGCTAGAGGAAGTGGACAGAAGCTTTGGAAAACAGGCAATAACAGGAGTAAAGAAAACTGGTGCTCCTTTTGTCCACCAGGTGCTCCAAACACAATGGAACATGGTGGAAGTTTTAATATTTGTTAAATCACATCTGCCTTTTGATCTTTTTCAGAGTCCCCATTGAAACTTCCACTGTTTGTCACTGTGTTCAGAGAACCTCATGGACCAACATCATTCCTTTACTCACTTCATGGACTGCGGTTTCCAAGTATCTGTTCACTCCCTTTATTCTCAGTTTCATGAGATTTGGAGCTCATAAGATTCTTAGTTATCAAGAAAAAGATCTGTCTCCTGCTTTCTCTATTCTCATAACCCCCCAGTCACTTCCCATGCCCCAATTTAGAACATAGAACAGTACAGCACAGGAACAGTCCCTTCGGCCTCTGTGCTGGCCTTGATGCCAATTTAAACTGCACATCTGTCTGCACATGGTCTTTCTCCTGCCATTCCTTGCCTGTTCATTTGTCTGTCTAAATGCCTCTTAAAATTGATATCCTGTCTGCTTCCACCACTTCCTCTGGCAGCGTGTTCCGGGCACCTACCACTGTTCTTTTTAGATACTTGCCTCGTAAATCTCCTTTGAACTTCCCCCTCTCACCTTAAACCTATGTTCTCTAGTATTTGACATTTTCACCATGGGAAAAGACTCTATCTACCCTATCTATGCCTATCATAATTTTATAAACTTCCATCAAGTTTCCTCTCAGCCTCCAAAACCTCACTGTGACTAAGTTTGACCAGCTTCTCCTTGTAGATAGTACTCTCAATTCCAGGCAACATCTTGGTACACCTCTTCTGCACCTTCTCCAAACCCTCCCCATCCTTCCTGTAATGGGGCAACCAGAACTGCACACAATACCCCAAGTGCGGCCTAACCAAAGTTTTACACAGCTGCAACGTGACTCTTGTACTCAAGACTTCAGCTTATGAAGGGAAGTATACCATGCACTGCCTTCACCAACCTATCTACTTGTGTTGCCACTTTCAGGGAGCTATGGACTTGCATCCCAAGATCCACCTGTACCTTAGAGCTCCTAAGGGTCCTACCATTTACTGTATACATTCCTCTTGCTTTTGACTTCCTGAACTGCCACACTTCACTCTTGTGCAGATTAAACACCACCTGGCATTTCTCTGGCCATATTTCCAACCAGTCGATATCCTGCTGAGTCCTTTGACAACTTTCCTCACTCTCTGCCAATTTTTGTGTATTTTGCATACTTGCTAATCAGCCTACCTACATTTTTGCTAATAAATCACAAACAGAGGTCCCAATACTGATGGTTGCAGATATCAGTCAGGATAGCACCCCTCCACCACTGCCCTCTGTCCTCAATGGCCAAGCCAATTTTGAATCCAATCTGCTAAGTCTCCGTGGATCCCATGTACCTTAATCTCCTGGTTCAGCCTACCATGAGGGAGTTTGTCACATGCTTTACTAAAGTCCATGCAGACAACATCCACAGCCCTTCCGTCATCAGTCATCTTTACCATCTCCTGAAAAAACTCAATCAAGTTTGTAAGACATGACTTCCCCAGTACAAAGCCATGCTGACTATCCCTAAGAAGTCCATGCTTTTTCAGATGTGAGTAAATCTCATCCCTAAGAATCTTTTATTATTATTTTCCTACCTCTGATATAAGGCTCGCTGGCCTGTAATTTCTTGGTTTCTCCTAATTGCACTTCTTAAATAAAGGAACATCATTCGGCTATTCTCCAGCCCTCTAAAACCTTGTCTGTGACTGAAGAGGATTCAAAGGTCACTGTGAAGGCCCCACCAATCTCCTCTCTCATCTCTCTCAATAACCTGGGATGGATCCCATCAGGCCCTGGGGACTCCTCCGCCTTAATGTTCTTAAAAAGATCTAACACCACCTCCTCCTTGGTATCAGCATGCACTAGAATGTCAGCATACCCCTTACTGATCTCACTATCATCAGTATCCTCCAGGTCCTTTTTGATTAATGCCAATAACCAACTTCAACTTTGGTACACAAAGTACCCATTTAGTATCTTGCTCACTTCCTCTTGCTCCAGGCATAAATTCCATCCTTTGTGCTTAGCTATCCTCTTATTTTTAATATATGCATAAAATGCTTTGGAATACTCCTTAATCCCACTTGCCAAGGACAGTTCATGACCTCTTTTAGCCTCCTGATTCTCTTTTTAAGTTTTTTTCCAGTTTCTTTTATAATCCTCAAGGGCCCGGTCTGATTTCAGCTTCCTATGGTTTAAGGCAAA
>JARFYF010000104.1:86705268-86722584 GCA_030265395.1 Rhina ancylostomus | reverse complement strand
TTTCAACCAAAGTGTTCTGATGGAAGGTTACCATCCTTAGCTCCATTTTAAAAGATAATGTTTCTTCTGAAAGTTGGCCTTTCTGATATTGCTGCACTCCCTCAGATATTAACTGAAATTTTTGTGCTCACAATGCACTGGACTGAAACCACAAGCTACCGTCTCAGAGTTAAGGTTACCGTCAACTAAGCCACAGCTGATTCGCACAGCCAGAAGATCTTCTGCAAATAATACTCCATCTGGAAGACTGTGCAATTCGTACAAAGAAGAATTTCCTGATATCAGTTGTAAGATATTCTTCTCTAGGTTTAATCTGAACCCAATAGTTCAATTTCTCAGTTTAATTTAGAAGTGGCATGCCAAGATAAAATTTCTTATACCCTTAACTAGATTACATCCTCTGCAAGATCACCTGTCATTTATCTTCCCTCTAAATTGAAAAGGCTGATTTTCTGCACTCCCCTTTAACTCAGTTTTCTGACTCAGGTTCCAAGTGTGGCTCTGCTCTGCATGACCAACAGTGCTTGAATTTCCTCTTTTGGGTACTCAGAAATCGATACGATCAACCGAGGTTAGAACATAAAAATCAGAGGCTTGATATAATGTTTTGGTTATGTAGTTTATGATAGACTTGCCTTTGTCATTTCCTAATTTCTGTTGGCTGAGCTAATCATGAAATTTGTTTTTCCTCCAATTTTTTTCCATTCAGTGCATTACATTTTACATTTAGATGTATTAAATTTTGTCTGCTCATTATTCTGCCAATCTACATCTTTGCAGCTTCTGAGCTGACACTTAAGTTTTACTGCCTATCCTGATTTTACACCTTCTGTAAGTTTGGAATACTTTACGTTGTGTCTCCTGGCCTTAACATTGAGATCTGGGCCATCCCTCAGAGTACTTCTTTCCACTGTGACATAATTGTCCCACTGAGTTCATGCTGACTGCTCTTTGCTGGTCACCCAGATATCTTCACTTTCCAAAAGGATATTGATTAGGAACAGAAGCCCAGCTAGTGTTTCCTTGTTCCCGAATTCAATGCCTCTGAAGCCACTCCTACAATTTTAGTTAATTCAGCACAGACCAGATTCACAATAGGGAACTTCCAGCTCTGTATGACTTGACACCATATTGAAATATTCACTAAATGAACAAAGGCGTAAGAAAATAAAAATCAAGAACAAGAAACAATGCTCCTTATTTGTACCACAGTTCACTGATACATTTGAATAACCTCAATCAATTTTAGAAAATGGAAAATAATATTCATTAAACTGCAAAGCGTAATTCCAAGTACTTTTATTTCTTACTGCCAAGCATGCCCAAAACATACTCAAATGACAATGAATAAAAACATCAATTTCTTTTTAAAGGCTGTCATCATACAGCTTCTTATCACTGCATACAAGTAACACAAGTCACTGATGTCACTATTTATTTCAACAAACCATCTGAATTCTTGTACCACACACACATTACTTAGTTTCAACAGCTCTATGAAAATATAGTTGAGCATATTCAGCATTCATTTTACTTTGTCAAATCCCAGGCTATTTTTCAAGATTACACACAGAGCATTTGATGTAAAACAGCTTTCCATGCTAGTATTTTATCCCCCTAAATATAACTACAAAATGAATTGAGTGAAAAGTGTGCTTCAACTACACAATATTTGGTTCAATAACATCTGGTATATTGAAAGATTCAAGATTTGAACCAAAAAAATCCAGCTTTTTAAAATAAAATTTAAAATGAAAAGGCAGCTTCATGTCAGCATTCCCTGTAGAGAATTTGTATGTATAAATAACTAGTGTTTATAAGGCACCTTTAGCATAAATCAGGGTAGTTCACAGGATCATTCATCACACCAAATCAAGAAAGGAGATATTAAGGTCAGTGACTAAAAGCTTGACAAAAGAAATAGATTTAACAAAGTGTTTTAAGGTTTAGAGAGGGAATTCCAAAGCCTCGGGGCCTACTAACTGAAGGTATGACCATGAGATGGAGAGCAGAGGATGAATTTGAGGTTGGGGTTAATAAATGCAATGTTATGAGAGGTTTGTTCATAAGAAATAGCAGCAAGAGGAAGCCATTCAGCCGTTTGTACCTGTTTTGCTATTCTACAAGATCTTGGCATGATGCTACTTTCCTGTAAAAGTCCTCTTTCCCTTTATTCCCTTAATTTCAACCTTAATACTGATGTACGCAATGACCAAGCCTCCACACACTCTTGGACACAGAATCCCAAAGGTCCTTGCGATTGAGGGTGTTTTTTCTGGAGTTCAGTCCAAAATGATTGGCTTCTTATAAGATAAAAGATATTTATTTATTAGTCACATGTATATCGAAACACACAGTGAAATGAGTCTTTTTGCATTACTGAGAATGTGCTGAGGACAGCCCATAAGTATCACCACTCTTCCAGCGCCAACATAGCATGCCCACTGCTCCTAACCTGTACGTCTCTGGAATGTGGGAGGAAACTAGAACACCCAGAGGAAACCCACGCAGACACACAGGGAGAACGTACAAGCTCCTTACAGACGGTGGACAGAATTGAATCTGGGTCACTGGCGCAATTGTGACCCTGCTTCCAGACTCCCCAGCCGGGGGTGGGGGGGGGAAGACAATTTTACCTTCCTGTTCAGCATTTTGAACTAATCGCTCACTTTGGTATTTTCTCATACAATTATAGGAAATTCAAGACTGTCCTTTCACCTCTCCCCTTCAGGACCCCTACCAGTTCTTCCAGGTGAAGCAGCATTTTACTTGCACTTCTTCCAATCCAGCCGATCACATTCAGATGTTTACAACTTGGCTTCCTCTATATTAGAAAAACCAGATGTAGATTGGGCAGTCTCTTTGCTGAGCACCTGTGCTCAGTCCACAGGAATGATCCTGAGCTTTCAGTTGGCTGCCATTTAAATTCACCATCCTTCTCTGACCTTTCTGAATGCGGGCTCCTGCACTGTACTACACCCAATGCAAGCTCGAGGAACCTCAACACCTCATTTTCTGTCTGCACACGTTGCAGCCTGCAGGACTAAATATTGAAATCTCCCACCTTTGATAACTCACTTTCTTTCTGTTTGAATCAGAACTGGCCAGTTCTGCCTGTCAACATCATTTTTGCTCAGGTTTTTCTTATTTCATTTTCTATTTTTGAATCGTCTGACCTGTTGAGCACGTCCCTGCCATGGGCAATATACTACACACAAAAAATCTTAATCTTATTTTAACTGTTCCTTAACTACCACATTACGGTCTCATTGTTACACACATATTTTAATATTTCCTTTAACTTTTCTAACCAACCATTACTGAACCAAACCTTCTTTGACAGGATAAAATGTTGTAAACTATGTATTAATTCTTTAAATATTAGTCATTACTTATTTACTGTCATAACTTTTAATATGGTTTCCCAAATAGTCATCAACTCATGCCTCAATATTGTTTTTCCTTCGTTTAAGATTCTGGTTTCAAATTGAAGTAAATTACTTCCAATCTTGATGTAAAATTCTATTATGTTATAATCACTCTCCCTTAAAGGATTCTTAATTACCAGATTATTAAACCTTTCCTATTTCACAATACTACATCTAAAATAGCCCTGCTAGTTCTTCAGTACACTAATTTAGAAAAACATCTCTTATGCATCTTGATGAATTTCCCCACCATGCTGTTGCAGCGATTTTGGTTTGATCAGTCCAGATGGATTACATACCTCCATGATCCTTATTAATATCCCTTTAATTTCCTGATTTATATCTTGCCCTGCATTACTACTACTGTTTGGGAACCTATAGGCAATTCCTACTAATGTTTTTGCTCTTCCTATTTTATACCGTGTGCATTCAGATAAAGAATATTCAATTTTGCCTTTTTACATTTCTTTTTCCGGCCCCAGCTCTAACTGGAGGTATAATTGTATGTCTGTATGTTCTTGGCAGATGTTGGTTGTCATTACACATCCTGCACTATAACTTTGTGCATTGTCTTTAAATGTTCTAAATTTCCCTTCATTTGAACTATCCTCCCAAATATTTAGTTTAAAGCCTTATCTACAGCTCTGGTTATTCTGCTTGCTGGGACACTGGGCCATGCCCAATTCTAGTGAAGCCTGTCCCAGTAAGACAATTCACTCTTTCCCCACTACTGGTTTCAGTGTCTGATAAATTGGAACCCTTTTCTCCCATGCCAGTTTCTGAGCCATGCATTCTGTTCCCGTTGACCCATGTCAATCTGCATGTGTTATGAGTAATAATCTGGAGATTGTTATCTTTGTGGTTCTACTTTTTAAAATTTGCATCTTCACTGCTAATATTCCTTCAGCTGAACCTTCTTAGTGCTATGTTATTTTCTGCATGAACCAAAACAATTTGATCTTTCCTCTCCCACTCCAACCCTGAAGTGCTGTCAGAAACCAAGGGACTAGATAAGCACAGTTGTACCCATCACCAGTTCATTTGTTTTCACTTCCCTATCTTGAATGGTCCCCTGTGGTGCAACGGTCAGTTTGCTCATCCTCCCAGCATATTTTCCATCTGGGCTGCAAGAACTTTGGAAAAGTGCAAGGGTTGAGGCTCCTCCAATGTCATCCCCTGAATCCACATTCCTGCCTCATTCAAATCTTCCCTTCCTCTTACTGACCATTTCTAATAGGAATTAATCTTAGGAAGGTGACTGCTTCTTGGAACAATGTCCTGATAACTTGGCCCCTCCTTGATGTGCCACTCAGTCCAAATCGCCAGTTAGTCTACTTGAGCCAAGGTACCTTGAGTGGCGAATATTATAAGGTGTAATCTCCATGAATCACTATGGTTTCCACTTACTGCAGCAACAACAGACCACTCCTGTTACCATGGTTTCCTTTTTACAGTTTATTCATTTAATTAGCTTAATTCTTTAATACTTTGTTGCTTCTAAATCACCAAGATGGGATCTATCTGATTTTTTAAGCAGTTTTTCTCTCCATGGATGCTCCTGGCTGCTGCACATTTCCAGTGTGCTCTGTTCTATAATCACACTAACTCCTCCTCACTGCCCCATCACATTCTTTCTTTAAAATTTAATTTTTTTCCTTCCTCCCAAAATCTAGGCTTTTAAAATCCTATTTTCCGATCATCACTTCACAAGTTCTTCCCAAATTTAATGCTGCCCTACACTGTGTGCCTTAGGCTTTCTCTTTGACTTCTTCATAAAAATAAAGCTGAAATTGTTTAATTTGGGTCACTTCTGGATATGTATGGACAATACGTAGACTCCATTTATTTTCAAAAGGATGACAACAAACAATTCCCAAACACTGAAAACCGAATGTGGAATGCCACCCCTTAAAGGCAATTTTTAAAAAGTTGGTTCATCTGATTTTTAAGTTTAGTTTTTGCTTGTCTTCTAATCACAGTTTGCATCTTCTGTTAGATTTACAATGAAGATACTGGACTGAGAAACTACAATTATTAGGATAGACGAAGCAAACTGGGATCTTTTTCTCTATTGAGGAGAAATCACAGAAGTGATCTACTCGGCATACTTAAAATTGTGAAGGATTGTGTGGAGAAAAATAGATGTAGGGAAGGTGTTTCAAGGTGAAAAAAATCTAAAAACATTCACTTCATATGCAAGGAAGCCACCAATGAAAACCATAAGGAATTCAGGAGAAACTTCCCAGACACTCCACTTCATAAGGTGAACATTAGTAACACATTCAAGGGGAGGTTAGATGTGATTAGCATTAAAAAGGAAAAAAAGAACATCGTGATGGGATCAAATGAAGTTAGGTGGAAGGAAGCTTGTGTGGAACATCAAGTTTGCATAGAACTGTGCAGTCAAATTTCTTGTTTCGACACTGCAAATTCTGTTTAGTTCTACATAATGCCATGCAACATTAGTTCCCCTTCACATCACATATGGGAATTATTGAGACAAAAGTGTGCTTCAAATCTTTTGGCTATTTCTCTCACAGTGGTGATGCAGGGACACTTTAAATTGGCAAGTTTTGTTCATTCTGGCAGACAACCCACATCCTGATGAGAAAGCAGCAAGCAATTACATCTTGTTTAAAATCGATGCTTGGAACTGGCTTCTTCAGCCTACTGAGCATTATAGACACTCATGTTGGACAGCTGGAAGCATTAAATCTCTATGTTTTAAACCACGTCACAACTAGATGGCTCCCATATCTACTCTATGTTGCTTTCAAGGTACACATTGGTTCAGTCATGTTGTTGATTCAAAATGACTTAAAAACCAATCACCTCAGTACAGCTCCCTTTGAAAGGGTATGTCAAGTAAAGCATGAGTTCTTTCGTTGTTGTGCAAAATTTATACTTTTTTGCCAAATTGGGTTGATGAATATATTTAAGCCCGGGTTTATATTTTGCAGGGCATGTTAATGAGATGTCCTAAAGTAGTGTGCAAATTCACTAAAGCTTTAAACAGATGATTGATACAGCTTTGTGATGTTTCTCTTTGAATCTGTCATTATGAATTGT
Source organism: Rhina ancylostomus (assembly GCA_030265395.1). Classification (NCBI taxonomy): domain Eukaryota; kingdom Metazoa; phylum Chordata; class Chondrichthyes; order Rhinopristiformes; family Rhinidae; genus Rhina; species Rhina ancylostomus. The sequence continues at coordinate 86,716,087 of JARFYF010000104.1, read as the reverse complement.
TGTACAGTTATGACAGGGGATAAGCTGATTATGATTATCCCCAATTACACACACTATCAATGTATCGCAAATTAGGGTCTTCTGACATTGCTAATTAGAGTGTAGGCAGCTTCGTGGTGACTGCTTTCTATCAAAATTGTAATAAATGTATTTCCAGGACACATGGTGAACATTAACACAACAGCTACACTACTAAAATTCAATGACCAATGCACTCCAACATTTCCTTTAAAACAATATCCAGTACCAGGAACTGCTTTGAGTATGAACAGAGAAATGAATGGCTTAGAATAATGTTCCCTCTCTGTGCCTGTTAAGCCCCAAGATACCATCATATAACTACATTTCCAGAGTTCATCATGACACTTATTAATATAGTAGCATGAATTTAACTCCTCATAGGTGCTAAGTTGTTTGATATTAATTTCCGTTTTGATACAGATGGATTAGATTAGAAAGATTCAAATGAAGAAGTCCTTTACACCAATTGTTGTACCATCCCTCCAGAATACAGAGAGTCAAAGGGCAATAAAAATCATTACATGATCCTTCAGAGCAGATTCAGTGTACTCTCAGGATATGGCAGAGGTATTAAATAGCCTCTTTGCAGTTTCACTACTGAAGATGATATTGAGTTTCCAATATATTGTTGGTAAGTGAAAAATTGGATGTAGGTGAAGTTCCAGTAAAAGCAAGAAACCTCAGAACTAGTGACTCTTCCCTTCCAATCTTCCAGAGGAAAGAACTCTCCCAGGTTAAAATCAAATTTACTTGTACCTCTTTAATGTGCAAAATGCTCTCCTCTACACAGTGAAAACCAAATACAGACTGAGTGATCACTTTGCTGAATACATCCATTCAGTTTGCAAGGGTAACGCTGAGCTTACAATTTTCTGCTATTTTAATTTTCCATCCCGTGATCACTGATCTCTCTATCTTTAACTTCTTACACTGTTCCAGTGTAAGCTAAAGGAAGAGAATTTCAGCTTCTCTAGGCACACTACAACCCTTGGGATTCAACAACAAATTCAACAATTCCAGATAATCAGCCATTGCAGTTCTGTATCTCACATTTCCAGCATTTAAGTATTTTTCTTCCTCTCTCTTCTGGTGCTTCAGAGTTAAATTGTCCACTACAATTTACATCTCCTCCAAACATACCTTCTCTTGTTCACTGGCCTTCACCATGCACTTTCAGCCTACACTCCACCACCTGTGTTACTCAGCCTCACCTAGTCTGCACGCTATAATAAACCTACTATTTTATTTTCTCTGTCATTGCTCTCTTTCCTTTGAAAGTTTAACTTTCCTAATTCTTATGAAAATCATCAACCTGAAACATTATCTCTGTTTTGTTTTCCCACAGATGCTGCCCAATCTGCTGAGCATTTCCGGAATGTTCTGTTATTATTTCAGGGGTCTGTTGTCCTAAAGGCACTTACCTTAGGGTATTTAAATGAATTCAGTTCTAGTTTGTGCGACCTTGTGTATATATTTACTACCACCCAAAAAAGTACATATTTTGCTGAAGTGTGTATTTAATGCACTTCTGGTGATCCCTGCCAGAATTGTCCATAATTTCAACCAAACCACTGGAAAAGAAGACACGGCTAATTTACTTGATTTTAAAAAAGTTTTCAGAAAGTGCCCAAAGTGATTGATTTTAAAAGCCAGAGCAGCATCATATCCCTCGACATTTTTGACAAGTATTTGACCAGATACAGTATGAAGGACACTAAATTACATTGGGTCCAATGAGATTAGGTTGAACAGGAAGTGGCATTTATCATTAAGAATTAAAACCATTGGAGACTCATAGCCACTGGCTGCTCCTCACTATCAATGATTTGAATGAAAGTATCAGGGAAAGATTGTACAGCTTCATAAATGATAGAAAAATAAATAAGGGTAAGAGTCTTAGATCAGAAAATTAGATTGGAAACAATTATGGATATGATGCAAGAATGAGCTCATATCTGAAAGATTTTTTTAATATAAATAAATGTAATACAATGGACTTTGGTAGAGATAACTCCAAGCACGTCCCATCTAGAAAAGGCCGCTGAACAGAAGGGTCTGAATGTAATATTGGATAACTCATTGAAGGTCTATGATTATTCTATGAACCTACCATAAAAATGAGCAGGATGTTAGCATGCATTGTCAGGTCAGTTAAATATAGAAGGAAGAAATACTATACAGCATTTGTGTAAAGCATTGGTTAAACATTGTGCAGGAAGAAGTCCAGGAAAAATATTATTGGAGGCCCATTAGATTGATAATTAATCAAACTGAACTATTACAATCGACTTAGAATGAAGAGTTATAATATTCAAGAAAAACAAAAAGACTACAAGGAAATTTGCCAAAGATCTTAAGATAATAAGGATTTGACTCTGTACAAGAATATGGAACTAATCAAGTCAACGAAGATCAGTGGTGCATGTACATGTCATAAAAGAACTAGGTTAGATATTACCAAGTCATTTTTTCCCCATGGAATCATTGTATTATGCATTATCCTTGGGTTCATTATAAGCATTCAATAGGTGAAGGTCTGAGGGTGGTCAACATAACTTTAGACACAACAAAAATTGAGAGAGTTTTATCATCAAGAGGATGTTGTCACGAGATGAAGTTATTGGATTACTAATCAAACATCTGGACTAATGACCTGGAGAAATTAGCACAACTAACACTGCAACAGTTGGGGGCTTAAAATTAACTAAATAAACCTAGAATATAAAGCTAGCATCAATAACTGAGAGCATAAAATCACCTGAATGTTGTAAAACCCACCTGCTTCACTAATGTCTTTAGAGAAGGAAGAGCTCTCGTTACCCAGCCTAGCTTGACCACAAACTGGAAGAAATACAGTTTATTCCTCAACTGGCCTTTAAAGTGGCCTGATAAACCACTCCACTCAATTCCAGGGCAATTACCACTGGGAAATAAACTTTGATTTTCCAATGATTTTCACCTCCAATAATTGGATTTAAAACAGGTAACAATAGTCTCTTGAAACTTAATTTGTCACCTGTGAGATCAGAGAAGAATTTTCCCTTGCGTCTTCTTCCTAAAGTGGCATCCCAAAGTGGAAGTGTTTTGTTCCCACTTCAATAAGTGACAGTAGCTGTGTGTGGGTGTTTCAGGATGATATCACAAAGAGGTCATATCAATATAGGACAACTTGTCTTTTTTTACTGCAACTGCTTGTGCAGAATACATTTCCATTCCTCAAACATTAAATTTGCTTAAAAACACAATCTAGCACATTTCTTCAGTGGAAAAATAATTAACTAAGAATATTACCCATTAAGTGTTCAATCGATCCATTCTTTCTTTCCCCAATTTTATTTTGTACTCTGTACCTGATTTGACATTAGATTCAGTATTCTGATGTTTCCTGATACAGACACTACACTGCTCCTTCTTTAAGATGGATAGTTCAGGAGATACACAATCTTGCTCTGCTTTTCCAAGTCACAGATCCTCTATAATAAGTGCTGAGATATTGGCTGACAGGATCCTACTCTACAAAAACCTTTGGAAAGTCTGCAAGCAAATGCAAATCCAACAAACTGTTGGTGCTGTATATTCACCACTCAGAGCAAAATTCAGCCCATTATAGTTGGTAACCAAACCAGCCTCAGAACCAAAGTGATTGAAAGTGAAACATTTCAAGCTCAGTTGTAAATTCAGAGCCCTAACAATTCTTTGTTATTCAAAACCAAGTGTCCCACATTGCCTTGACCTCATATATCAAAGCCAACTGCAGAAAATGTTGAAATTGCACAGGACAGCAAGGGGCAGTGCTGTAGAGAAAATACAGATGGTTGGCATTTCAGAGTTCTATCATGAAGCAATTACCTTTCAAATCTCCCCAAAACATCTCTGCTTGAACTACTGCAATTGGTTCTTCAGGCAGCATCTTCCACACATTCAATATAAAAGAGTTGAATATTATTCAGTTGAAATGGCAGGTACATGAAATCAAAACATCCAAATATTCATTGGAGTCCAGCAGGATGCATGTGCAATTTTTTCACCTCAGTATCTAATAAGAAATCCCGATTCTAGGTATTGCAAGGTAATTGCACCAAAAGTGTCTTCACAATTACGCAGCATAATAGAGTTGAATATTTTACCTTGCTTTTTGAAAGGAAAACCAGAATCAAGATCACACCCAAATAAAGCTGAAGACTTTTGACTTCTACCTATCCAGAGTTAGCTTCAATTTAATATCTATTGCAAGTGTCAATGATATCATTAGAAATAGTTATCAAGACATTATTTCAAGTACCACTTTTTGAGATCAATTCCCTGAGGCTTTCTCCCCTCAAAGACCACATGTTGAAAATGTAACATTTTGATGGATCATATTTCTTGCAATGCAAAAACTGACATTCTATCAAAACCATACAGCAATATTAATGAGACCCATACGGAAGAAAAAGTGGATCTGCATAGGCAATACAGACTGCGAAGGTGTTATAACCTAATCCATTAGCAGGACACCGAAAGAATCAGATTAGCTGTTACCAACTGCAAACAATTTTACTTTCCATCACATATGTTGCAAAACAGCTGATCCAATTCTTTCAGTCTTCCACTAGAAAATGATTACCCAAGAAGATTGCAAATTAAGTTTGAGTTTATTGTCATGGGCATATATACCCAGGGTACATTTGCCATGAAAATTAGCTTTTTGCAGCAGCAGCAGAGTACATTACAACCATATACAACAACATAAGTATAATGACATCATTGCAAGTTGAGGGAAATATAGTCAGACATAGAATTAGGGGCTTTCAGGCCAGTTCAAGAACATGATCGCAGTGAGGAAGTAGCTTGAGGTGTGGGTCTTCAGGCTCCTGTACCTCCTACTTGATGGCAGCAAATGAGAAGAAGGCATGGCCCAGATGATGGGGGTCCTTAATGATGGATGCCGCCTTCCTGAGACATCGCCTCTTGCAGATGTCCTCGATGGTGGGGAGAGCTGTACCCGTGATGGAATGGCTGAGTCCACCGCTCTCTGTAGCCTCTTGTGCATCGGAGTTCCCAGACCAGTTAATCACATCCAGGGAAGTGATAAGGGTGCTTTAGTAACATAGGAGAAAAGGCAAGGGGGAAAAAAAATCAGTCCGGGATTCTTTCTCCTGGTCGGTATTCAGTGATCCTTACTGTGAGACCTGATTTTGCAGGTGTGAACTAGAGGCAGGATTGGGGTCAGATGTGACGCCCCACTCCCTCCCCCACCATGGTTAATTAAACGAGAAGCATATGAGGTTTAGCATGGTCCCTAACCTTGCAGTGTTTACGCAGTACTTGGAGGAACCAATACAATCAGGAAATGGCAAATTGCCATGAAGACAAGGTTAATCTGAATAAGAATGTAAATCCAAGTCACTTTTGAGGTCCAAACATTTGAGGTCACTTTGCTTTGGAGGTATTTTGATGTGGTGTCACCAACTTGCTTAAAGGCAAATTCATGGCAACGTCACTATATATTGGCAAATACATTAACACCCTGCAAAATCCAGAATGGTGAATCCAGTGTATATCCAGTATCTAAAGTTCAGTAATTCTCAAACATGTACTTTCTGTATAATCAATTAGATATATAATATGAATTTGTTTGAGGCTGTGTGGCTCCATTTTAGAGAGGATTAGAAGGATCTATGCAAAGGCATGGTTAATAATCTCAGAATATAGTTCTCCAGTTCATGCTGCTAATTGTTTTAATACATGATGAACACTTATCAGTGCATGCTCTCTGGTGCAGTTTCAAGCAGTGCTATTGGTCTTCTTCTTATCTCAATTCCCTAAACCCCTTTCGTATAATTCTTTGTTCAAAGCAGCCACATTGTGAAGCATAAAATACCAAATGAGTAACCTGAGCATTGTTGCTATAGCTGCAGCCTTCCTAGGCATTAGCTCTTTATTTTTAATTGGATCACCTTAAACTATTTACAAATACATTGACAATGCATTGTAGATCTTGTCAGTAAGATTCTACTCATGTACATAGGCTTTCCCCACTGTGGGAAAATCTGTAATGAAGCTGAGATGAGGAAAACACAAGAAACAATTGCAAGCCTATCTTTATGAAACCACACTACTATGTTTTGTAAACCAAAGTGCCATGTGCTGTTTGCATTCCCTTATCAGTAATACTACAGCTGAATTAATTAGGATCTGAATTGATATGGTAGTAGCGAAAGAATAAAACACAAATAATTTTGAGTTTTTATTATCATATGCAAGCTTACAAATTGAATGTGATCCATCTTCCTTTGATTGTTTTCTTGTGGTAAACCACCCAGGCATATGAAACTATGCAATCCATTTGGGGATATCATATCAATTACATCCCCTTACTCATTATATTAAAAATAATGGCAGGCACCACAGTGAAGAACATCATATGGAAATTAGATTTTACTCTATTTGATTAAGTATTAGTCACTTCCCACATGGACTACTATAAAACCTCCAAAGTACAGTCCTTTGTTTAAAAAAAGTGCAAATATATCCATATTAATAACAAAAACCAAGAAAGTTGAAATAACTGACCAACACCTCGATAACAGGCTTGAGATTTGAAAGCAAGTGGCTGCCCTGTAATTTAATCTGTCAATGTGCCCTGTATTCCATTGTGACGAAAGATTATCGAACTCTGTATTCCATAGTGACGAAAGATTGTGCCTAGCCTCTGGGATACCTCCACAGTTTCTGCTATTAATGCCATTACTTCTTTGCTGGGCACCAATGAATTCTGAAGGGAGATCCAAATGTTGGAAGTGCAGAACTGGTGATGCATTGTACCTAGAAGGTCATAACATTTTCATTTACGCTGAAATCATCAGCCATGACTGCCAAGAATATTGATGATCACTAGTCAACCACCCTGATGAATGTCTCAGTCATCAGAACTAATTTAATGGAGTTTTACATGACAGCTTTCTGAACAGGGTCCTTTAACATGCAGGATAAGATGCTTCAGATCACAAATTAGCTGGATGTTTACTGAATGAAAACTTTTCTTATTAATTTAAAAAAAAGAGGGTTATCCAATGGATTTCACAGCCACATGCAGTTCCCTAATTGTTCCCAGCACCTGTGGATTGACTTCTGACTTCATCAATACATTTGAACCATAGAATGATGAACTGCATGACTCATCTCAGAGTTTTGTTACATTGTGACAACTTGAGGCCAGACATATATAGTAAATGCCAAAGCCATTTGTAATGATCCATTGGATCTAACCATTGGTCATTTTCACAACTATTGGTAATGCTACCCTCCTCAGTGAAATACGGTGCAGGGCTTCAATCAGCAGTTGACATAATTCTGCAAGAACCTCCAGGAAAGTAGGTCAGTTTTCAGAGCCGCAAGAGATAAAGGAATCTCAGATCTTCTGATGCATTAGAAATAAGAATTTCCTGCAATATCTTGCTTTCATACCATTTGGCTAACTGCTAATTACTAAAAACAAGAAAATTGTAGATGTTGGAAATCTCAAAAGTAAAAGTTGAAGTTGTCCAGAAGGCCAGTCAGCATCCAGGGAGTGAGATGTAATTTCAAGTCAGTGATCTTTCATTAGATCTGGAAAAAAGTGAGTTAGCAACTCTGTTTTTGTGTTGCAGACAAAGAAAGAAAGAGGTGGAGAGAACAAAGGGATTGTCTGCGATACACTGGAGAACAAGACAATCAATGCGAGACACATGCTGTCGGTGCTCTCCAAAGATGATGATGAATACTACCATAGTTAACTTGTCTGAATAAGGTGTAAATAGAGGGAGATGAAGGGTAGTACAATAAGCACAGCTAGAAGACCTGCTGCCTTACAGCACCAGAGACCTGGGTTCAAGCCTAACCTCCAGGTTGTTTGTGTGGAATTCGCTCATTCTCTCTGCGACTGTGGGTTTCCTTTGGATGCTCTGGTTTCCTCCCACATCCCAAAGACATGCAGGCTGGTGGGTTAATTGGCTGCTATAAATTGTCTTTTGTGTGCAGACTAGTGGTGGAATGTGTGGAGAGTTCTTTTATTTTGCCTCAAGCCTCCTAAAAATAAACACTCAAAAGACAACATTCTGGCTCAATTTAGAAAGTTCCATTGAGGAAAATCACAAGTTGGAAGTGTTATGGAACAAGAGAATCACTCCCACTAACTACTTTCAGATTAAAACAGAAACATTTATTCAATCCTTTAACCTCAGGGAAGAATAGAAAAGCCTGTTCACCTTACCAGAGTGTTCTACAATTACTTTTGTTTTGGTTTGGAAACAATCACTAAAATACAGGGAGCTATTATAATCATTAACATCAGGCCATCACAAAAGCTTTATACCTCAAATTCGTGCACCTTCTTTCCAAATTTTCTGATTGTTTTCAACATCTAGGTGTTATGCCTTTCAAATTATCTGATTGGTTTGTGTTGTCAATTTATAATCTCAGTGCAAGAAGTTAAGTTTTCATTTAAAATGCTGACAGTCTAATGTATAGCTTAATAACAGGCTGGGAAGTTGAGTGTTGGCTTACGAAGCAGACAGTTGGTGTGTCTGAGAAACTGAGGAACCGCTGCCTGTGATAATTCCAGTAGTACCATTGGTTTTCCCACAATCAGAGATGTTAAATAAGTATCTCACTCATCAAAAAAAGGATTTTAAAATCTTGGTATGAGATTTTTTGAGCAGAGGCTAGCATGACCATAATAATTATATAGAATTTATTGGAGACGAGTATTAAAGCAGATATGGTGGAGAAAAATGTCACAGATTATACACGATACTGAATTGCAAGTTCACCTCATAGTAAATTTCTGCTTGTGGAAAGTCTTTAACCCAGTGGAATGGTATTTTTATTTTATTTTATGGAAAGACTCATTTCCAGACAAGTGGTTGAAATGATTTATAATTTGCTGCAGGTGTGATGGACTACTTTCAAATCCTTTTTCTGCTAAGACAGAAAATGAAACAAAAAGGTGCCTGTTCATATCCATTTCTTTTTCCACGGTAAGAGTCAGAAGGCTGCGGTTGACATGGAGATGGGCCGGAATAAGTACATCTTTATCCGATTTAGACTGATGCAGGTACCACATCAGGTGTACAGAGACTCAAGTTACCTGGTGGACATAATAATCATAGTGATTGACGTCAGGGTCATGTCATATCTGGGCTTATAATTTAAACACAAAATCACCTCAAAAATCCAGAAACTGAAGACCAAACCAGGTAAGTACTGTTGATTTGAATTCTGAGTAAAATAGCTGAAGAAGCTGAAAATCTAATGACCTTCCTTTTGTTCAGCACTGGATCAATTTATTATTGGATTCAATGTTAGAAAGACTGATCTCTGAAGGGCAAAAAGGAAATATAAAAACAGCACAGAAATCTATATGAATAATAGCAATGGAAGGAAAGTTCATTTATCAGACAGCTTCTTACGAGATCACATAGCATAAAAAAATCCCAGTGAAGGTATAGTTATGGCACAACCTCAGAAGCTGGCAAGCATTCATGGAAAAAAGAAACAGGGCAATGGTTGGAGTTTTGCTATAAATTTAAAACAAGCCATGGCATGGAGCTTACAGTACCAATAGTGAAATATGTTTCCCTTTTTCCACAGTTACATTAATACATAGAAGTATAAATTAAGATGTAGAAATTGGCGTGAGCCCATTTTCAGCTGCAGACATGGTACCATTCTCACAGCAGGCACCCAATCACCCCTTACTGGTTTCCAACTATTGCTACTCAAATAAAGTGTAAGGTTTACTGACCACAGTACACAGTGGAAGAAGTGCAGTAATATATTAAGGAACAGAGGTAAAGGAGGGTGCGTATTCACGGATCAGTCAAGACTCCATTGAATAGCAAAAGGGGCTTGATGAGATAAACATCTGTCCCACTCCTGTGTTATCTTGCGAGCCATAATCGGAGTTGTTGCCAGCAGATATTGATGCATTGCTTCCAACTTGCCACATTACAGCCCTGTGGACTTAACGATGAATTCAACAATTTCAAATATTCATCCTAACAAGTTAGCATTAGGGATCTATGAAAGGATTTCAAACTGAAATAATTGTTGTTTTCCTCACTCCACAGATATGCCTGACCTATTGAGCATTTCCAGAATGCATTGTTTTCAGTTTAGTTTTCCATGTCTGCAGTGTTTTGTATCGTACAATTACCACAACTTTCCTCCTGCTTCACTGCTTCCATTCATTTTTTTTAAATATAAAAGACAGATCCTCTCCAGTCTCCGAATGCCTGACTTATATCCAGCCCGTACATACAAGCAAGTGTTTGGGGGACCAGTAGGATGGAGTTGTCAGCTGCTGCTGGGCTGCAGAGATCTTTGGCCGTCTGGGAACTCTATTTGTGGCCACATTTCCACCTGTGAACTGTTCAGGTTACAAACAGTTCCTAGGAACAAAACCTTATCATAACCTGGGAAGGACCTGAACTTGCATCTCCACCTGACTGAAGAGCAACAATTGACAAGCCATCGCCATGCCTCTCCCATCTGGTACCACTTCCAATTATGTCATTCATTCTCTCGGTCTCCATCCTATCACAAACATTTCCTCTGATCTCTCTAGCCCTCTCCATTTGTGGCAAGTTAGTGTGTGATTTTTGAATGTCCCCACTCCTGCTGAAAGGACATTGACATCAAACATTAACTCTGCTTTCCTCATAAAAGAGGGTGCCTGACCCCAGTGTGATGTTATGTTGCTAGCACTCACTGTTTCTATGGTTTTCAGTAACTGGAAGCAATTAACTGAAGAAATACCAAGTTTAGTGGATAGTTT
>JARFYF010000104.1:86606732-86620261 GCA_030265395.1 Rhina ancylostomus | reverse complement strand
ACTGTTTGTACAGATCAATTCATTACACAGTGCAGATACATTGAGTTAGTACAGAGTACATTGAGGTAGTACAGGTAAAAGCAACAACAGAGTACAGAGTAAAGTGGTAGATCGATAGAGAGCAGCTTGCAACATGTCACCATGCTCCAGCACCACCTTGCAGATAAGATTTTACACATCCACCTTATCTATGCCTCTCAGAACTTCCATCAGGTCATCCTTCAGCCCCCTTCACTCCAGGGAAAACAAGCCCAGCTTATCAAATCTCTCCCTTTAACTCATGACTTCCAATCCAGGCAACATCCTAATGAATCTCCTCTGCACTCTCTCCAGTGTAATCACATCCTTCCTATAATGTGGCAACCAGAATTGCACACAATACTCCATATGTTTTGTAAAGTTGCAACATGATGCTCCAACTCATTTGGTCTGTGCCCCGAGCTATGAAAGCAAGCATGCCATATGCCTTCTTGACCACCCTATTGACTGTTTATTGTAAGTAAATAGTCTCCTGTTTAAATCACAATCATGAAGCAAAGCTTTCTTTTCAACTGATTTCTGCACTCTTTTTACAAAGGCAAAGCTTTCTAATTTTCTTCTAACCAATACTTTGAAGAAATCTTTCACACTCACACAGATATGACAAATTTCTAGTTTGCCTATGTGTGGTTCAGACTATTTTGTCAATTTTTGTTCATGTTATCACAATAGCTGAGCTCCTAACAAAATGCAGAATGTGTTTCAGAAGCAAAACAAAACTACAACATGACCCCAGGAGAGCCAAAGGCTAAAATACATTTTAAAAACTCATTGCTTCAAAACCATTACACAGTAATAAACAGTTCAACATTCTGGATATCAACTGATTCAGTATAAGTCGTCATTCAGCAGGGAAGGAAGTTTATTTGCAAAACAATTCAAAAACCAACCATGATGAACTCAGTAACAACTCAATCTATTTTTAAAGGAAGTTTAGAAAGAAAAGAAAGATTTATTTAATCATAAGGCAAGGTCAGCACAATTTATTTAAGTTTGAACTTCTATTTTGATAGTTTAACAACCAGTTTTCAAAAATAATATCTGACAGTAAGTCTTAACAATAATTTAATTTGTCAGTGGATAACCTGTATGTCCTGAAGGAAGACATGATAAATTGCCTGAAAATTATATTACTATACAGATTTTGGTGGTCATTTCCTACTTTATCTAACTACATTCTATCCAAAAGCTACTTATATAGAAGGGGGTCAGTCAAAGTAATGGTGTCAGCATGATGACTATATCACATGGGCAATATTTAGTCAACAGGGAAACACATTTTCTACAATTGTGTGAAATATTTATTAAAATTTTCTTAAGTTCTTGACCTGCATTCGTCAAGATGTTCCATCTGCATACCACACCCACAGATAAGTCTTGTCCAGAGCCAGAGCCCCCATCTTTATTCAGCCAGAAAAACACAATTTTCCCATTCCACAAAGCAACTCTTCACCCAGATGCAACTCACCCAGACATCACCCATCCATCTTCCTCCTCTTTCTGCTTCATTTGGAATGTAGCTCTGACATCTCCAGGTTACAAATACCAGTCCCATTCTAGTATCCGATCCCCACATCAGTGGGTCATTGTCTGTTCTGTGCAGGGAGTCCTTCATTATTCGGTTGCAGTACAGAAGTTTAGCTCAACCACACCTCTAGCAAACCAGTAATAATCAGGATCTTTATTGTTATGTTCTTTATTTCACATCAAATGGTAAATGTAACAGTTATTTTGCTTCTCCATCAATGGGCAATCTATTTCTAAAGTAGGACATGCATCAATAATTGGCTGATAATTAACTTCAAAGGCAGGTTTGTCGGATAATCGGGGAAAATTGACCAAGGTTTTGGATAATACTTTGACTTGATTGATGACCTTGAAGTACCAATCTGATCGAGGAACTCTTCAAAGTTCTGAAGTAGATAATTAATCATCAAGGCTGACAGAAGCACCAATCAAATTAATCTGTTGGTGTAGTGCTGAGAGTCAAATAAACCAGGGTAGAAATTTGTCATTACTTGGATACACTAAACACATGACCAGCAGCACCTCCTCCTGATAGTCAGTAACACTGACTTCAGTAGAACCAAAAATACAAAGTTACATAGCAGCATAAAGTAACCTCTACTATAACATTTGTTTAATGTATGTGACCAAGGGAAAAATTCCACCCTACTTTGTTTTATTAAGCAACAATTTAATCCCTGGGAATAGATGGATGTTACAAAATCATTTAGCCCAGAGAACTGGCTCCCTTCTGTGTTAACCTTGGCTCAGTGGATGGCACAATTTGCTCTAAGCCAGAAGAATATGATTCCACAGTGGATGCAATACAGGTTAAATATTTTCCCAATAGTTCTGGAGACTAGCTCTACTCCATGGGAAGTTTGATGACACAGATGTGTAGCATTACAGAGAAAAAAACTGAAGAAACTCACTTGAGACCAGACCTTAGTGAGTTTAGATCTGTTACAGACCTCCTCACATGTGCAGCAAACCCAGTCTCCAGTTGTCTTGATCCCCTTTGGTGCTGGATCAAGGCATCACTCTGTCAAGTCCTTGAGGTACCTGATATGGCTAACCTACATGAAATGAAATCACACATGGGCTCCTTCTACTCCTAAATGTGAGGTTATGGATCTAATATGTCAGGATCCTCATGATCAGCCTCAGTGGCAACAGACCCGAACGCCACTCTCTTATCAAGGATTTTTTAACATCGACAGTGATAGAAGATGGCCAGCTAAAGGAACGGTGACTTGGAACTGGATGGGCAGACTGAAGGAGGAACATCTTTTTCATGCAATAAACTCATTTGGCATCTCAGCTTAGTTAACACCTCGTCATCCTTCAGCTCACTTGAACATGGAACCAGGATCAAAAAATCACAAACAATGTGGATGCTGGAAATCTAAAGTAAAAACAGAAAATGCTGGAAATACTCAACAGGTCAGGCCACATCTGTGGGAAGAGAAGCAGAGTTAATGTTTCAGTTTGAAAACCTTTTATCAGAACAGGGGAGGAGAGAAAAGGAGAATAAGCTGTGGGAAGAATGGGGAAGGGAGAATGTCTCTGATAAGGTAAAACTGGGGTTACCATGGGGATAAGCTGTAACTAAGGTTAGCTGGTCAGTGTCAGATACAGTTGTCTGTGCATACACCACAACCCTAGAAGCTGCAGATATGGTCAAGAACGACTTCAAATCTGACCCCGGAAAACCCGAGCCCACATCGGAACTCACAGAACCAGAATGGAAGCAAGTCATCATGAACCCTGAGGAAGAAGATTACATCAGCTCCAACACTTCTTTGTCATTGCTTGTAAAGACCTGGACTGATGAAAAGTGCTGCAAAAATGCAAATATTTCTCTTTGCATAATTTTAGGTGAATGCAAATATTGAAGGGAGCTATTCCATAAAAGCAGGATTTGAACTGGTTTGGATTAGATGTGCATTGTGCACCCCACCTGATTTTACTTCCCTCTGATTTCAATGGAGAACAAATAACAGGCAGGCTATTAATGAGCATATGACCCAAACCTGGCCCATGCCCATCTGGTGCATTAGATTAAAGCTGCCCCATTAAACTTATTTTAAGATTGGATAGACCTATGTTATATTAAAATATTCCCTGTTGCTTCCAGCTAATGGGATATAAAGGTCTCCTGCCTGAAATTACTACTTGCATGTTATGAGTAGACAGAATAAATTTGCTTTATGTGGCCGTGTAAAATGCCTTAGAGTGAATCAACAGCCCACTTCACTGTCACAATTTTTCAGTTGTGTAACAGCCTACTAGTTCACTATCAGCCATTTCACATGATTGCACAAAATTAAAATGCATCCCACTTTGTTTAACAGAACACCAGCAGTATAAGAAAAATCTTCACAGAAACGGGTGCTAAATAAACATCTGGCCTATTTTGAAAAATTATAAGGTACTCAGAAGGCTGAGGGATTCCTAAAATGTGCATATTGAAACAGGTAGCACTCTACTTCCATGGCAACTCTCAACTGGAGCACTGTATTCAATTCAAGTGCATCATAGAGCTCTTGATTGTTTGTTCCAATTACTTTTAAAATAATAAAAGAGCATGCTATAAAAGGCATGATCAGAAGAAAGAAAGAAACATGAAGGTCTCAGACTCATCCGTGTACTAACATTTAACAGTTTTTAATGTCATTCTTTTCCTCGTTACTTAAATATACATAGTAATTCTTTATGGAATTTGACGCTAACTATGAGCAACATCCTGCAGGGAAATTGCAGCAGTTCAGTGCAAAACTGCTTGCATTTTCCTCCGTGAATGGCAGGGGTTTCATCATTTTTGTGTATGTGTATGTAAGTGTTGAAGTCTTGAATTTTCAGAGAGCTATCCTCTGTTCGACTCCTTCAGCAGAGCCCCTTTGCCGTTCCTTCCCTGGATTGAGGATGACTAGCTTTCACTCCAGTTCCGTGTGTTCCGAGGTTGCCGGTGAGGTCAAATGTGGGGAGCGCAGAGAGAGTCTTGCACATCCTGACAGCTTTTTATGGTATTCTACATCACTCTGGTCCACTCTTTGACTCCTCATGGAGATCTGCAGCAGAGTACTAAATAACAGCAATCCACCTAGCCCTTACTTTGGATAATCCATTTGAAACACCTAAACTGGAGTTCAATGTAGAAGAATGATAATGGGTGGTTAAAGAAGGTGCTGGTAATTTTAAGTTGTTTAATAGTTTGAGTTTATTTAAATGTTTTCCTTTAATATATGTTAACTTGTTTAATCATTGCTAATACTTTTGATAGTACAGGCAATGGCTTTTTTGTTGGGCAGCACGGTCACATAGTGGTTAGCATGATGCTATTACAGCACCAGCGAATGGGGTTCAATTCCTGCCATTGTCTGTAAGGAGTTTGTACGTTCTCGCCGTGTCTGCGTGGGCTTCCTCCGGGTGCTCCGGTTTCCTCCCACATTCCAAAAGATGTGCAAGTTAGTAGGTTAAATTGGGCTGTACCAGCTCATTGGGCCAGAAGGGCCTGTTACTGCACTGTATATATAAAGTTTTTTAAAAGTTTGATTCATTTTTAATACTATCAAATGTCTTTGAAAATTTCCAAATATTAGAACATCACAAAGGATTCCTAACATTTTTGACAGCCTTGCCGGCAAATCCAGGGACTGGGGTGCCTAGCTGGTAGTCCAAAAGAGTTTCCAGCAGCTTCTTTCTTCATACCTTTTTGTCATTCACTCACTAAGGTATTGCAGGTTAGCCAATTATTTAAGCTAACAAAGTGCTTTATTAAGCAAAAGAATATACAGTGAAACATGCAGCGTTATTCCACTGTGTGCTCACTCCCACACAGCTCTGGCAAGTTCTACACTAAAGAAGTAACAAGACCTTTCTTAAAATGGTGCCAACCAGCATTGCATTAGTCACATCCCTCCTTTAACAACGAAAAAAAACTATAATAAAAATCCCATCCAAGTTGTCTGTGTAGACTGTGTGTGTTTTAGCTTAGTCCTCCAGATATTTGGGTTGACAGATTGTTCTTCAAAATCTACACCTCTGACTGTTCTCGAGTATGGTAAACTCTCCCCAGCTGTGACTTTGCATTGAGTCACCACTGACTTCTGCCAGTTGCCTTTACACCAATATTTGGTGCAGAAAGTCAAGATGTTCCTTCTGCAGAACTGATGTTATTTAGTGCATTGTGCTCAACTGATGAATGGATACACTGCATCTAACCATCTCACTGTCCCTGTATAGTTCATCTCAGCCACCCCATGGACATTCAGTGCCCTGTTCATTATGCACATTCTTTCCCTTATGTGGGGCATTTCTTTATCAGCTGTTCACACTGCCATTCATGAGACGTCCAACATCTAAGCCATTGAGGCTGTATTTTCCCTGTTCTTCCTTTTGCCTCGCATGTCACCACATGTGCTTCCTGCAGATTTCCTGTCTGGTTTTGGGCAGCGACGTGGCTTCACTTTTCCACTCTTTGGTTCCTGGGTCTGCTCCCTTCAAAAACACTATCTCTCAATTCTAGTGGGTCAATCCAGTCTAAATCCCTTAATTACCAGCACACATTCATGGCCAAAACCATGACCGATAACTGGACTCTACTGTCCCCATCAGATACCCAATGATTTGTCTCGCTGAGTACTCAGAAGGTTGCTCTCAAGTAGATGCACTGAGCTCTCTTGGTACACCTCAGCAGAACATAGTGGAAATATTCCCAGTATGCCTTCTGTTCCATCAAAATGACATGCCTTGGTGCCTTTATGCATATTTAAAGTCACTTCCTTAATCAACATGATGGTCTTCAATGTATCAGCTTTATTGTGCTCCTCAGATGTATTATTCCCATCTTCACCCATTGGTCACTTGATTCCATCACATGCATGGTACCCGAGCAAGTCCATTCCATCGACTTGCCACCCTGCCTCTGAAGCAAATGGGGACTATCACTTTTGTTATTCTTTATTGTCTTCGAGGACTTGTATTTTTATGCAAAGAGCCCCATCCTAGAGCAACAATGAGATATCTTGAATGGACATTCTCAGCCAGGTGCCTCCAACATTAGCCTCCCAACCTTTTCACTCATGTGACCTATAGATTTTCTGCATATCTGTTGGTTTCCTATCAAACCTACTTGCAGAGTTCACACAACAGCATTGATGAAAAAGACCATGCCTCCATTACTGACAGGGTGGCCCTGCTCCATACTTGTGCCTCACAATAACATCAGGCAAAGCTGCCTCACATTCTAATGCACCATTTCCTTGTTGTTGGAAATCCTGCAGGGTCCCGTGTCTTAAACTGCTTGTCCTGAGACTTCTCAACAAATTTCATGGCTTTGGAATGGAAATACTTCTGCACTCTGTCCTTGTACAATAGCTCAGCAGTTGTTCATGATACCAATGGACCAGCAGCATTTCATATGTCTTGGGCCCTATTGCCAGGAAGAGCATCATTTTTTTCCACCACATATATTATCCCATTCCTCTGTTGTGGGTACATGATGGTGTTCCTTATTAAGGCACACATCCGCACATTCCATATACAGGAGAAATGGGCGAGTCTGTTTGGTCGCAAACATTTCTGATTCACCAACTGCTTGCCATCCACATTGCTCCATTGGAGAACTTTTCTTTCCTCACACTTGATCATTATCTACTTCTACCTCAAGTAGCAACATCCCTTCCTTGTTGTCTGTATTACATTTGTGGGTTTCTTTATGTTGATGCAAGGATAGAGGCAGAACCATAAATAAAGCATCCTTTATTGAAGGTAGTAATTCTCTGTTACACCTCTATCTGGAACAGTAGTGTGACAAGAATCATACTACTTAAGACAAGACAATTCTTAAGGGGACTCTGGGTGCATGCAAAAAATGGTGATGGTCGACTGTTTCATTCCTAGGCAGGTGCAAGATCTCAGTTAATGCATTCTCGGTGTCTTATTTGACAGCTTTATATTATGGTGCAACTCTCTGCATTTGTGGCAAAGGAAATGCAACAACATGTTAACTTTCCACTGTTTTGCTCTAACTTCCATAATCAACATAAAATGCAAATTCTCCCCACCATTTTTCCAGCTTTTTGGATTGGTTACTTGGTTGGAAATCCAGGAGCTTGGGCATCCTTACTTGTTGTATTGTGTCACATTGCAATCAAATCATATAGCTCAGTGTCTCATCATGTATTTCTGCATGGACGGGCAGGGAATATAGGATATAGACCATGTGCAGGCAGATGGGATTAGTTAGATTGGCATCAGAGTCAGTACAGACATGATGGGCTGAAGGGCCTTTTCCTGTGCTGTACTGTTCTATGCCTGCAGTATGTCTATGTTCCATGTTATTTCTATTGGGAAGGATCATGGCTAGCATTCATTATTCTAGCTCAGGCAGAGCAGCCATCAACCAGCACTTCTGACACGTTGTCTCAGTATCTTTGTCTCATTCACTAACAATGGCGTTAGGAGCATCGTTAACTATTTAAACAAAAAAAATGTGCTTCATAAAACAAAAATGCTTACAGTGAGATATGCAGCATTTCTCCACCAGGTGCCCCCACACAGGGAGGACTGGTTCTATACTAATGTAACAACAAGACGAACAGGCGTTGGACACTGTTTGTATCTCCTGAATTGGTGCCAATCAATATTACAGATGTCACAGTTTCATGATCAGAACTTGTTCTGCTTCACCCCACCCCCTCCACCAACATCTCATGGCAGAATATACTGGTGAAGCCCCCCTGCCACCGTTCCTGGACTTGGCCCAAGGTTGGAGCTGGTTTTATCCACAAAATTACCACTGGGAGATCTCCACCAGATAAATGCAGTCCTTTGGCGTAGAATAGTGAACAGTATAGGCAGCTGATCACTGTACACAAAATCTAAAGCCTTTATGGCTGAGTAAGGATCGGGCCCATGCAAATCCATAAACCTTTCACATTTTACCCAATTTCAATGATTTGGCAAGTTAGGCTGGGTACCAAACCAGCTGCCGCACCTTGGCCATTTCCTGCTCATCTACCATACAAAAATTAACCTCCATTTCAAAAGGGTCACTGCTTCCAACAACACAGTCTTAAGTTAATTCCACATGGGTTGACTGTTTGCTGTTTTAATATTACAGACTGTAATTTCAAGGTTGAAGAATTCAGTGGTGTTCTTTGTATTTCTCTTCCAATTATTTTCAAAATCCCAGTCTTTATAATGCTTATCATGTGTTATTTTTCTCTTCAGCTACTATTCTCCAACATCCTTGACAATGAGTACAATACTTAGCACAGTTCTGAGGACACATCTTCATTGTTAGATTACGAGTGGCACTGGCACCCCACATATTCCCAGACCCCAGTCGTAGGCCTCCAACCTGAACTGCTGCTGTCATTCTGTTCATGGCGCTCCCATGATGATACCAAATAAACAATTGCTCGGGTTTGTTTCTTTGGCAGTGAAGGAAAGGCAGCAAGGTGCTGCCTGTCATTTAGCTCATTGCTCCTCCGCAAGTCCTTCAACTGGATGGCCTCTGATGCACATATTTGGCACTGGAAACCTGTCGCCTTGGATCAGAAGTTCCTCAGCTTGTGCAATGGGAGAAGGGTAGTGTATGGAAGAAAATAGGGAAGTCAGATTAGGGACTGACAGCCATGATGTTGGGAGATGGGTGCAAGATTGTGAACAATATTAGAAACATGGAGGATGTGGGGTGAAAAAGAGATTAAGACTGACATATTCAATGGGAAAAGTGGGGCTAGGAGGTTGAAACCAGCTCAGGGATTGGCAAATAGGGACCTGAGACCTATGTGATCACAAGCTGCAGATCATAGGGATGATGGGGGATGAAGTCCTGCGGGATGAACATAAGTACTTGACTGGTATTCTGGTGGTAAATCCAAAATGTCCCTTGAAAGTCCAGCAAGAGGTACATCTCTGCAATGTGGTCCAAGTTCTCCTGCCTTGCTCCAGAATGTTGAAGGAAGAATGACATCAACTCATGTATCCCTGACACAGACTTCAGAGTCAGAGACACAGGGGAGGCTCATACCTGGAAGTTCCCATATCACAAATTTGAAGAGGTGCAGGAGGTATTATCTCTGATGTTGAGGCCAATGTTTATCCCTCAACCAACACAACTCATTCAGATTGTCTGGTCATTAACATATTATTGCTTGTGGGGGCTTGCTGCACAATTTTTTTTATCACATTATCCAGATTAGAACAGTGATTGCATTTCACTAAATACATCATTGCCTGTACAGTAACATAGACAAGTGCTGGAGGAACTCAGCAGGTCAGGCAGCATCTATGGAGAGAAATAAACAGTGGATATTTTGGGTCAAGGCCCTTCAGCAGGACTACTTGCTCCAGATTCCAGCATCTGCAGAATCCCTGTGTCTTCATTGCCTGTACAATGCCTCAAAGTGCTCTGAAGGTATGTTGAAAGTGTTATGAAAGTGCAAGATTTTGTCTTATTGCAAGAAAGCACTGCTAATAACTGATTACCTTTATTACTATGATATCTTCAATAGTTATCATACTAAATTACATTTAGACTATTTTTATATATCATCTGTCCACTAAACTTTGCATATTATTTAGTTTAATTTTAAATAGATTCCCATTTTGGTTTTCTTCCCATCTGTTCTCCTGTTTTAAATCTGGCTATGATTCAACATACTTGAATTCAGTCTCTGAATGGCTGAGAGCCAACAGTAGATTTATTATTATAAGACAATTGGGGGACTAAATGCCATTGTCTGGAAATTACTATTGGTCATGTTATTCTTTGAAAGCTTAACTAACCCATATCAATGTTGAAATGAGAGTGTTAGGCAGCTGTACAATAGGATTATCAACAATAATTTGTCGACATTTACATTTTGGTATTTTGACAATTTAACTAAAGCAAAGAAACCACAAAAATTACACACCAGTTAATAGGAAGCTTCAACTTTATGTGAATAAAAAGACTATTGAATTGTATTGTCAATGTGAAACTGCTGCCTTTTTCTCAGCCCCGATGAGCAGAGGATCAAACTTTTTTGGACGCCATGATGAACATTGGGACTTCTTTACCTTAAGCCTGTGGCTGTTCCTTGTGAGTTAAAATTGAGTCCTAAGATTTCATTCCAAGAAACAAATAAAAAGCAGAACTTCCTTGTGGGAGAATGATCTTAAAAGTAGCTATGATAGCGAAAGACTAATCCCAATATGGTTGGGAGTGAGAGAACATGGTTGTGGGACTTGCGAGTGGGGGGTGGAATCTAGCGATCCAATGATGCTAAGGTCTGCCAACTTTGACAAAATAGTTTGTGCCATTTTATTATTGTGTTTTCCAGCCAGCATCCAAAGTAATAGGCTAGGAAAGAGGGGAGGAGTGCTGGTGGGGCAGTAAACAGGGTGTGCATATTCTCTGGAATCAAGAAAGAGATCTGGGACAGAAGTGTGAGCATGAGTGAGCAGTAAACAAACAAATTGGAGGGGGGTAAAAGGTTATTGACAGGGAGATTCCAGATGGAAGGTTTAGGGAGGGGTAATCTACTAATCCCCAGGATCGAGTTCAGGATCTCAGGTCTTGAGGAGGATCTGGGGGGTGGGCCGAGGGGAAGATGATGTTCGGAAGGGAGGCATGTTCAGCAATTGTAGGGAGAGAGGCCCTGAGCACATGTCACTGGGAGGGAGGCTGCTGCCTGAGAGTCTGTAGTGGTGGTGTTGACCAGCTACCGAAAGGAATCAAATTTGGTTGGGGTGGGAATCAGCAGATCATTGAAAGGAGGCTTGTAATGGAGGTCTGGAAACAAGATGGTGATGGTGGGTAGTCTCACGGAGGGAGCCTTGAGGTTGCAGGTGGGGAGTGGACCAATGCATCAAAAGGAGCTGTGATGATCAGCAGAGGTATTGGAAAGCAATCCAACTCCTGCTGGCTCACAATTTATTCTCTAGAAAAGGTTTCCCTTCAGCAACACCACATCTCCCCATTTAGCTGCCATCCGATGTAGAAACCTAGGAATCCAAGCACACACCCATGACATGCAAGACTCCCAACTGCACTATAATAGCTGATTTAGGCATTATAATGAAGTACAAAGCTTCACCAATAGACTCAGACATGCTGCCTAATACAGCTACCGTAACACCAACAGCAGTAATGTAGGCAGAAGCTTGGGATCTCTTGTGTCTCAATTTTAAACCAACATACATCCACCCCTGACACTCTCCTTCCTGTCATTCTTCATGCATGAGGTTAGGTGGTGAGTACCAGTAGCTTATTTGATTACAGAAGACCCCATAGCCAAGTGCCACCTTTGCCCTTTACCCAGTCCACCTGCATTATGCAGTACGACCATCAAAGCTGCAAGGAGGACACAAACTGCTTGTTTTCCTCCTAATGTGAGGTCAACCACAGCCGTCCATGCATTGTTCTGGCAGCCTGCTAATCCTTCAAAAACCAGCCGTTCATTCAAGAGCTATCCAACATCCAGAGAGCTGAATCATTCAGCAAGTGACACTTTCCTACTGAGCCATTGAGGAGAACTAGGAATGCAGTTGATGCAGGTATGTGTCCACAAACAAAGGGTGACTCAACTGGTACAGAGAGATTGCAATTCAGATCAACTTTCAATTGATACCCACTGTAGCATTTTTATAAAATAACCTTAAATGGAATTAAATCCAAATCAAGCAGCTCCATATAAAATAGTTTCAGGACATCTTTCCCAGCTTTTTACACAAGCCGATATTTGTTGGTTTTTATATTATTAGAAAAGCATAAAGTGGAAGGGATGATAGTTGTTTTCCCCTGGTGGGTATTTTGTAAATTTTCTCAATCATGTAAATCTCATTTATTCAGACATGTATAATAAGTCAGAGGTGGCTTAGAATAATTTACATTTCAATCTCTCAAATGGATTTGAAGTGGAAAACAGTTCCATGACAATAAAATTTTATTATCCAGGCCAAACGTAATTTACAGTTAATGTATGAAAAAAACTTCTCATTTCATTTTATTCAGTGTGATGAAAGGGAAGCAACATTACTGTAGTATGTGTATGAAGTGTTTGAAACTGTTTGGGAGATGTACATTACTTGGTGTCATGCTGTTTCCTGCATAAAATAATAAGGTCAGGCATATGCAAATACTAAATGCAGGAAGTTTTGTATACTAGTACAATAAATACGTAATGTGGTGCAACAGTTATTTCACCTAGGCAACAAAAGGTTATTATGATTCACCATCAGTGAGTTCTTACATGCAGGGAAGCTGGTTGAAACTCCAGGCATCAAATTTTAATAAGTCTTCATCTCACTACCAGCTTAATGATTTCTCAGGAAAAATACTTCTTTATTTGAGCTGAACCTTTGTATACATTTTATTAAAGAAGGATAAGAAAAGGTCATCAAAAAGGCTCGTTTCGTGGTCTAACCTGATTATTGCCTCCTTGCTTATCTTTCCTCTCCCATTGATTACCTTTAGTTTCACCCACTCATATTTAACAGATCTAACACAGCTCTGGCAATGTTCTCTCTTCACACCTTACAGTTTCACTGCAGCATACCTCCCATGTGTTCAACTTTGTCCTTTCCACTTTCATGTGGATTCTAACATTAGGTGATTTTCCACAGTGAAGCTGGTAATACTCAGCTCTGCCTCTCCACTGGTTCATTCATTCTGCAATCATCTCCATGCTGTCAAATTATGGGCCTGACATTAAACAGAGGGTAAACCACAACCTCTTCTAATTTAACTCAGTGAAAACTATTGTTTTCAGCCTGGGCTTCAGTTCTAGTTCTTTGCAACAGTTTCCCATTATGTCTGTAACCACTCAACTTGAACCACTCTATCTTAAATATCGGTGCCTTGTACAATTCTGAGATTAGCTTCACAGTACAGATTCTATACATTAACAGGTCTACTGATTTCCATCTGCACAAATTGCCCATCTGCTGCTGAAATCTATCTCAGTACTTCAGAATCAGACTTATTATCA